>CAJQUW010001655.1:0-21921 GCA_907163375.1 Prostheceraeus crozeri | reverse complement strand
TTATATAAAATATAATATATACATTATATATCCAAAAACAAGATCCCCAAAGAAAACACAGTATCAAATTAAAATCCGCCCGACCGGTTTTCACTTCATTCTCAGAAGCTGTCAAGGGAATGATATATTATATAAATCAATGTATATAACATAAAATTCAAACCTGAAAATAGATTCAGCGCAGGTTTTCAGCAACTCAATGATACGGCGTTCCATAGCTTCCCTATCAACCTTTGGTTTTTCGACGGTGACATCTGAAGAGAGGAGCAAGCCTCAAATTTCTTTGATAATGACCTCCCACAAAAGCTATGTGGCTTGCTCATGCCTAAGATCCTATACTTGGACGAAACATTTGCTGCCTATTGTACTGTGAGCCCTGTTCCTGAAAATATCCTCCGGGTCTGACCTATATAGAATTCTTGCAATACCTAGCACCTAATAAAAAAAAAATAACATTCTTCGAAGTACAATTGAGTTACGCTTTACCTGAAAGTTCTTCGCATTACCTACCTTAAATTGGATGGTTTTTCTCCCCGTTACTAATATATCACACAACACCGCATGCACCTAGTTCTTCACACGTAGTATCCCAGTTATAGTCCTTCTATTGTTTATAATTCAAGATATTCAGGAGGGACCTAGGTTGCCTGAAAGACCGAAGCATACTCGTCTGCTTAAAAGGGTTCCATTAATCTAAGACTGTTATAGGCTTGAGCGAACCACCTTCGAATATAGATTTTGATTGTTCTTATTAAAGGTCAATACAAAAGGAATAACGTCATCATTGATAGCAGACGAGTGTTTCTGTCACTAGTCTGGCATTAAGTACGTTTTTGGCACGTTCAACTTGGCGACGATTAGTGATTCCGGATTAAATTTAATCTCATGAGAGCAATGCTTCAATTCGCCAAAGTTGTTTCTTTTGATGACGTTCATCAAGACGATCCTATAAATGCGAGTAGCTAAAAGTAAAAGGTATATTTACAAAAACATGTTTAGGATTGACCTGAGTTAAAAGGAACATATGTACGACTGTCAGTATACTTTCACGATGAATAATCAGTTTCTAACTTATTATTAGATTTTAATATAAGTGGACATCTAAGAAATTTATGCAAATCAGTTTTAAACATTCTAGGGGTAAATTTTGTTGTTCCTATCTATTTAAAATGTTATTGAATTCTGTTTACTAAACTGCCATATTTGTTGTTCCATAAAATAAAGCAAATTTCATCCTATATAGCTAATCCAATTATTCCCTTTACAAACAGTTTGCACTCTCATGATCATAAACATCCTCAACGATTATGTACATTCTTTGTTCAAGGTTATTTCCATCACAAGTATTGCATATGTAGGGGCCATTTTTGTGCCCATGGCAGTACCCGCTATCTGTAGATACGTCTTATCCTCAAACGTGAAGTAGTTGTTTTTTCTAATATAATTTTAATTGCACCTATTAAGAATCCTTTGAGAACCTTGAAGGAAATAACGGTTTGTCCAATGTCTGATCTCAGCCAAAAGTCAATAGATTCTAAACCCAGTGAATTCGGAATGCTTGTGTATAAAGATACTACATCAAACGAGACAAAAAGTATATCATCTGTATTATCAAAATTAGAGTTAGAAATTTTATCAATGAAATGGCAGGTATCTCTACAATAACTTGGTATATGTGGAAGAAAAGGTTTCATAACTTCATCTATGAAGCAACTCAAATGACTCGTGGGGGCGAAGGAGCTCGACACTATTGGTCTGAATTTTAATTCACATGGGACTTTCAATTTTCTATAACCAAATTGGTCCGGACGAGTGTCCTTAAAATACTCTAAGTGTTTGTGTATTTTAGGTAGACCACAAAGAAAGGGCATGCTATAATTACAATTAGTCAAATAATCGTACTCCTTAACTGTAAAATGACACGATCGTTTGTGATTATTACAAAACGTTTTCATTAAGGATACTGTGCTGTTTGGATTATACATTTCAATCTCTTTATAAGTGTAAGTGTCATTGAGATGCTCTTCCAGCATCCTACGTTTGTAGAAAGAATAATCTAAAAGGACGAATGCGCCTCCTTTGTCGGCTTTCGTAATGCATAAATTTTGGTTATTTTTCAGAATATTTAAAGAAGCGAATTCCTCTTTGGGTAAATTACTTCTTATTCTATTGGTTTCATTCGAAATGCTTGTAACATTCTCATTTATTAAATCAATTATATTATCTAAATGTAAATTTCGGCCTTTACTAAGAGTAAAAGATGATTTGTTTTGTTTTATATCAATAATATCTGATTATCTGATTCAGTCCCACAAAAATACTCTTTTAATCTTAAATTTCTGCAGAATTCATTGACCTCTGCCTTAATCTCCTCTACATTTCGCCTGGGATAGGGAGTGAATTTACAACCCCTCGATAATAATTGCTTGCTGCTGCTATCCATAATAACGGATGAAAAGTTGACTATAGAGATACCTTTTAAGCTAAAAAAGAATCGGCACCGTTTAGAAGCTGATCCTCAATTTCCATATCATTATTAGGTTCTGGATTATTCCAGAACATATATAAATATATATTATATATACACGTATATATATATATATATATATACGTGGTGTGATCGAAAATGTCCCGGACTAGCCTAGTTGCAGCTATTCCCTGTTGACGAATACTGTTCCAGTTGTCTATTTAGGTCTCTAAGGCACAAGAAATATGGTTGTAGAAACATGTTTAATTCATTCTATATTTTTTACTGATTTATTAAACTTATTACTCGAATTTCAGTATTTTTCTAAGTTTTTCTGTTTATCTAACTGTCTAGCAGTATTCAGTTCATCAAACTTTCTTAGTTAAATTGATTTCGTTTACACATTCGAAGGGCATTTGTTTATGACGTCTTACATTCTTCATCTGTCACGTGATTAAGCGATGATTGATGTCATGTGATTCACATTCAGCAAGAACTCAATCGCTTGTTCATTGATTGTGCAGTCGTCACGATGAATGTTTCAACCGTTTCTGCTATCGAATACCGAAGTGCGATACGATTTCTCATGATCCGCGAATTCACTAGTAGTAACATTTTGAATGAATTGAACTTCACTTGTGGTAGTAATGCACCATCACGAACAACGGTGTACTTTTGGATCAGCGAATTCAAAAGAGGAAGACAGTCTGTAGAGCAGGATTACTCAAGTGTTGGCAGGCCACAAGAGATACGGGATGATAAAGTTAGCGAATGTGATGAATCGATATTGACGTGTGGGAGAATGATGCACGTGAATTATCAAAGCAGTTACGGATTAGATATTGCTCTTGTTATGGCATGGTTAAAGATCTTGGGCATCGAAAATTGTCCTCCCGTTTTGTGCCGAAGTTTCTCTCGTCCGAATTGAAAGAAAACAGAGTTCAAGCGGCACAGTCGAATTTGCATCTGTACGAAAGTTACGGGGGGGGGGCTGTTCTTGTGCAATATTCTAACAGAAGATGAAACTCTTTTATCTTTGTATCTACCACACAATAAACGAGAATCTGTAGAGTGGCGGAAACCGGGCGAGTTTACACCATTGAAGATGCGATCTGGAACGTCGCATTGTCGATCATTGATGCTGACCGTGCTTAGGAATGCCTCAGGGATTCAACTAGTTGACTTTGCTGACAGAACTATTCGAATGAACAGTAAGTACTATTCGCACCTGTTGTCTGATGTCAGAAGAAGGACTAGAAAACCACGAAACATTCCTTTATTTCTGCTACACGACAATGCTTCAATAGACACCAGTCAGGAAACGACCGATGCAATAACAAAAAAAGGATTTCATTTTTTAGACCATCCTCCTTACTCACCTGACATCGCCCCAAGTGATTTATTTCTATCTCTTCAGATTCCTCAAAAACACTTGCGAAAACACTTCATTGACACATCAGATGAATTAAAGACTTCTGTCAATCAGTTTTTGATTTTTTTTTTTTTGATCAACCTGATTTTTTTCACGAGGCTTTTCTGGAATTGCAAAGTCGCTGAGAGAAAGTGACAAATGTAAACGGGTCACACATAGAAAAATGAAAATAAATTGAATTTTTTGGAATAAAAGCTTTTCTCTTCTGATACTTTCTGAAGAATACGGTGAAAATTTTATCAGTAATATGTTCATGATTTTCAAGTGATAAATTTAGAAGAATACTGAAATTTGAGTAATAAGTTGGAATCAGCAAAAATATACAATGAACTAAACATGTTTCTACAGTCATATTTCTTGATACTTAGAGACCTAAGTATACAGCTGGAACAGTATTCGTTATCAGGGGATAGCTGCAACTAGGCTAGTCCGGGACATTTTGGATCACACCACGTATATATATATATATATATATAATACTGAAACCTTCCTTATACAAAGCAATAATAGCACCTCGATTGTAGCTTGAGATTTCTTTTCGCTTACCCATTTCATATTGCATGTCCTTTTCGTCACAAAATGTGAATACAGTCAATAAAATACGCACGCTGTATACTTGGAATTCACAATCATCAACTGCATACATGATCACGTGCTTCTTATTCGTAGCTTTAAACAGCCAATTACAGTACAGCAATGAAAATCCAGCGAAATTAATGTTACATCAAGCCGCTAACGAAATAGGGGTAATTTATTCGTATAATTGCAGCTGTCCTCAGATTATGGCCACAGATGTACACGTATATATATATATATATATATATATATATATATATATATATATGTATATATGTATATATAATCCTATCAGCTTCCAATCACCACTATATTAAGCTATTTTTCATTAAATAAAAATAAGAATGATAGTTGTAGTGGCGATGTTACACTATTCGTTTTCCAACTTCTTTTTCTGGGCGGATGAGATTGATTACAATCGTCCCTTGGAAAAAAGACTTGTTTGCAGTGCTGATATTATCACACATTTTTATTCTTTCCCCAAGTATACTTTGCCTTGTATTTCTGCAAAGATTCAAACTGAGATATCGATGCTTCTACGAGACTTTAATAAGTTGACAATTACTTCGACGCTGATTTAGATGTTTGAACATAGGATTCGAGACGAATCAGGTTGCCCCTCCTTTTCCGAGGCGGAGATTGAGTAATTAGCTTTTTCGGATATCCTTATTTATGTCAACAATTTAGATTCGAGGCGAAAGAATATCACAACCGAGATCAATGTTGAGCCTGAAACGTTTGGTTGACGGATACAAAGCATGAAAGAAAAATTGCAAAGCTTGAAAGCAATGAAAAACTGTAAAAATATTGAAAAGTAAAAGAAGTAAGAGAAAAAAGAACAACAAGTTAACAAGTAAAAGAAAAACGTCAAGGAAAAGTCATGAATGATCGCTCGACTTCAGATCGACCAGCAGAGGCATGGAAGGTTAGGCACAAATAGGTGTTCAACGATCATATTGCATTGGCGCTTGGTTCGTCTCCTTCGACTGTAGTGCGACAAGCAAAATTCGAACTTCGTTGAGTTGAGAATCAATTCCATCGCCTTTGGTGCACAATTTTACACTTCTTTGTCGATGTCAGCAGCCTACATCGACTCATTTGGAGTCCAACCAGCTGACACACACTGAGCTCACAGCTACCTGCTCAGCTGAAGGATTGCGACAATCATATATAATAAGCACTTGTTTATTGCCATAATTGCAAGCTTCACAGAAATACGATCTTTATAAATACATATATACATGCATACATGTGGATACTACTATTTACCAGCTGGTTCTTGTTTCCAATTCCAAGTTGCCCAAAGAAGTTTTTCCCGACGGTGTGAACTGATCCATCAGAGCACAAAGCAATACTATGGTTGCTTCCACAAGCAATCTGGAAAAATAATTTGAAGTTATATTGAGAGAGGTAGCGACAACTCTCAGCAGTTATGTAATAGCATAGATTTAATATGACAATGGCAGCGGGTAACATCTCCTCCATCTATTTACCATTTTATCTCGGTCAATATTGATGCTCACATTAATCTTGCGCATTTAATTAGTTTTTGCTACACTACAATAATCCCACACGAAACGTAATATCCAACACGAAACGATGCAAACATGATAATACCAATTAATGCCAACCCGAGCACGAAAAAACACGAATTTTGTGAGATGCTCTTCAGTAGGATACAACACCCATTCGCGGACAGTAATAAGTTATGTACTGTACATATATGTTAACATGTAGCCTGTTTCTCGCAATGCAACACTCTTTCAATGCAGATTCTTATAATGTGAAATATTGAAGAGTCGATATTATTGCAGAATATTATTTAGTTATCGGATGAAAAGTACCTAAAATTCCATTGGAATAAATGCGAAATCCCACCTGTTCGCAGCTATATGGTCCATAAGGTGGAGGTATAATATTTATTGCACTCTTTTTCCATGCAATTTATTCATGTGATTTGGGATAAGTAGGGGAATCTAAACTCATAAATTCATATTAAATCACATTCTTCTACAGTCGACTGTTCGGTTGGTACCTGCCGAATTGATGGACATGTGGCTAGCTTTCGATTTAAGCGATCGTTCGATACAAGCGATGACAACAGCCGGTCCCAGACATTTTAAGAGCTTCATTTACATTTTTTTGTTTCATCTTGTGCATCTTTCAGCACCATGACTTATTCTATAAGTATTTCATTTGTCACTGTTAAGGCCTCCAATTACATTATCGCCCAAACTCTTTTGAATTTTCTATTTGCTTTCTTTGTACGAATTTTTCGTCATTGTTTCTGCATTTCCTTTTCTGGTTATTGCTGCATGTGTTGCACGGAACATAGTTCGATTTCAGTCATGCATAGCTTTTACTGTGTCATCACAGCGCAGCAGCCACAGAATTAGACCGGTCGTCTCTTCTTCTGTTTGACTAGTATGAAAACATTGGAACATATAACGTTAATGAAATGACACAATCTGCTGACATAATACCATAGAAATCGAACAATCAGCAGCCAGTTCAACATTAAACACGTAAAAATTGTCCGAAGTTTCATTGACAGTTATTAACCGGATCACACAGTAAAGAGACACAGACGATGTCAAGTTCTACAGAGAAGTTTGTGAACGTTTTTTCGTGCGCCTGCTAACTTTTTTAAAAATGATCGGTGGGCCCAACATTATCGAGAAAACTTTTGCGCAATGATCTGAATTCTTCGAATCCGAAGGAATCGTGGCGATCGGAGCATTTTGAAGGAATTCAGAGCAATCCGCAAGCGACGCACGACTATTTTTCCTATCTCTGCAAGGTATTAAGAAATTCTTTTTGCCCACTTAATAAGTTCCTTCATGTGCCATTGTTTTGAATCAGCTTGCACTTCTAGCAAATTGATATGCTCAAGCAATCTAATTCTGTGTTTGCAGCACATTCCGTGTCTGAATATCTACGTCAGCGACCGCGATGCTTGTCTGAAATGATTTGTGTTCGTCATTTGCTAGTTTCTCAGATATTCAGCATATTTGCACCTGACGAAGATTTCGGCTGAAAATATGTGCTATCATAAAACTTTATTCGAGTTTCAACTCCCTTGCTTAACTCGATCAAAAGGAGGAAGAGATTCCTGTTGCAGATTGCATTTTTGAGAAAGGAAGGATTCTCACACTTGAAGCGAATGCAAATTTGCACCTGTCTCAAGTCCATGAGTGCGAATCTTGAAGTCAACAGTTAGAAATGGTAAAAAAAACTTTGAAAATGTAACATTGGATGGGAGAGCTGAATACTTTGAACATAGCAATGTGGTTTGCACTACGGGCGATGTCCCGAGATGAAGGCGAATCCGTACACTTGATGAAAATTCCGACTAAGGTCAAACGGATGATTTAGAGTTTCAAAGGGACATTTAATTCAGATCTCTCGAGGCGAAAGTTCTTACAATCGCAGAGAGAGCCAAGTGAACGAATTGAGTACAAATAAGGACGAATTTAGATTCGGAACGTACGATTATCATTCCGCAATATAACTTGCTGGCTCATAGCATTGTTTTTAAAGGCAATTTCACAAACCGCAGCACAAAAAAATAACGCATCTTTATTTGGCGGATAGTGAATGATTATTGTTCAAAACTATGTCACTCTCTTGTCCAGATATCTCAGATTGCATCATCCCAAACATTGCTCAGACTGAACTTCACTTCAAACCGGAAAATTAAACCTTCCTTTTTTGTATCCGTGATCACCCTTTCCGTTGGTCAACGAAATATTTCGGCGAGAATAACAACAAACTTAGCGTAAAAAATTGTGGCCCTTTCTCTAAATACTTTTGTATAAACAAGTTGTATCCTGTAATTGTAACTTGTAAGCTGCACATTGTAAATTGACTTCTATAAATTATAATATTTAAATAATCCGGTTTTTGTGGAATTGTGTAGTATATTGTGTAGTATAGATAAATCATCAAAGTAGGCTACCCTAGTCTCTAAAACTCTGGAGAGAGAGTTTATTAGAAGACCGCTATGTTTCTCAGTCAGAGCAGTTGTGTTCCTATTGCATGCAGTTTTACAATCGATAAGTTGCAGGCTGTGAAGGTAATTGAGATGAGGCGAAGATTACAAGAAGAAAGTGATGTGGAGAGAGGTGCTAAAATCAAGGAGAACAGCAGCAGCAAACCATCTGTCAGCGTGCATCGTTCATTGATGATCAGAGTCGGTTGATTGATGACACCACTACAGAATGAAGCAATGATGACAATCAATATCAGAGAAATTGACAGCATTAAAATCTATACAAATGGGCATTTAATTTTTTACTACTGAGTTTTACTGAGCTGTGAGCATGGAGAGTGCACACTTTAGGGGTTCAACCTCTACAGCAAGTGCTCTCTAGGCGAAAGCATCAGTCACTGAGCCAGTGTCATGAAATAGACAGCAGTGATGCAACAGTTGCACGGGTTTTGTGATAACACGTCGACGGCTGTGATTGGATAACAATCAGTCAAATACATAATTGCTCCCCCTCCGTAATTCTCTTCCTCTTAATTCTCCGTTCTACCCTCATTTTGGAGATCATAGTCTTTTTTTATCATTATAAACAACATTATGGTTTTTGCCAAAGTTATACACCAAAGCTCGTTTATGGGTACTAGGACTGTACCTATCTACACGAAAATGCGGATTAATGAAGCAGCATGTGAAGTGGGCTCGGCGCTTGGCAACTAATGTTACTGTTTGCTTTCGATCTGCTCTGAGGCGAGTTCTGTCATGAATTGGAAACATGCTATCATCCTACTTGACGTTACATTTCTTTGAATATTTGAGGAAAGTCGAGCGTTTTGATCAAAATACTCAGGAGACTACAAAAATATCCTGGCAGTTACAGTGGTTACAGCACATTGGTTCCATCAAGAAAATATAAAATAAGACACGTTAAATCTTGCGTGACTATCCTAAAGTACTAAATCATCGACTTAGTAATTAAGTAGCTAGTAACTTGATTAGGAATTAAATCCTAAATTTTAAATCATCCTCTGATTGCCTAACCTTGAATAAATCAAAGGATACATGAAAATTCGTACCAATGCCCACCCACACGGCCTGGTTAAGCTTTTAAAAGAGTCATCATCTTTTTCGTTTGTCTGAAGTCACGCCAGATTCGAAAATCATTTCCTATGTTCGATGAATGGTTCAGCAACAGTCTCGTTACTGACATTGACAGTTAATTGTTTTATTACTGACATTGACACGGAAAAGAATGACATGCAATAAAAGTATAAATAAGATAATAATGTAACAAAGGCCTTTATTTTGGAGAGAAGTAAAAACGAAAATTTTCCCAACGTTTCACTCATAGTCTATTGAGCATTCTCAAAGGTACACAGATAAAAGATTAACGACTGGATTACATACATGAACTGACTACAAAATTTGAAAATCATAGAGTGGAAACTAGGCCAAAAGGACTAAAGTAAATCTTGCATTTGCATAGCTAACTTATATGCATAGCACAATCTACTAGATGTCTTGTTTTTTACATACAAGTTTCAAATTTTGTAGTCAGTTCATGTATGTAATCCAGTCGTTGATCTTTTATCTGTGTACCCCTGAGAATGCTCAATAGACTATGAGTGAAACGTTGGGAAAAGTTTCGCTTTTATTTCTTTCTAAAATTACGTCTCAAAAGCCTTTATTGTTTGAATCATTCTATTTATCTTGTCACACTGGTTCCAAAATAGATTTTTACAGCCACAAACTCCGCGTTTTATCCCACAAAGACCGGTAGCACGGATCCCGAAATGACTTGGCTTGTTGAATCTAGAATGGTTGGAAAATTTGAAGCACTGCACAGTAGGTTGCTCTGTATTTACTTTTCTGGCTTTACTGTGTGACTGATGAAATTATCAGAATACGTTAACGCTGAGCAAGCTGCTGTGCAGTTCTTCAATAGTTGTACAGTTATGTGTCCCTGCATGCATCCATTGTAACATGCAAGGGCCTCCAAGGTTAGTGCAGGGCCGCGGCTAGTTTGGTGCTGGGTGATTGCTTCTGCTCTGTGTCCTACTGCATCTTTTTTCCCAACCTGAGATATCTCTGGTTCAGGGGAAGGTCTGGTGACCATGGAGAACAGCTCCACTAACAGCTGGCAAAGACCGGGATTCCTTTTGAGACCACGTAGTTGATGGCTGCGTCTGGGGCAGCGCTAGTTCGATCAGGTTATTTGGTGTCAGGGTTGGGTTCCTGCTCCAACCCCAACGAGCTAGTGCTCATTACTAGGAAAGACATCCCTGCATCTGGCAGTGTCTCCCTGAGATGCCAGAGTCAGGAACCGAGGTTAAGGACCTTGATGGGGACCTTCCCATAAGAACAACTATGTTCCTTGCCGACTTAATGGAGTGTTCATGTATTCCTGCATCCTTCGTAACACATCAGGGCTTTCAATGGTGGCACAGGGCTGCTGTTGGTGTGGTGCTTGGTAGATTGGGCTAGATTGTTGCTACTTTAGGTCCTACTCCGCACCTTCGAGTGCATTTCTTTAGTCTATTCAGCAATTCTAGAAATCACTAGCTAGTTTAGGTCTTCCCAAGCCGCGATGACGAGTCTAAGCCTGCTAAGGAATTTCGTGAGTTCAAAAATGTTCCGGTTATCTTCTATTCCATCCCTAGGCACACTGGCACTCTTCAATCTTTCAAAATTTTCGGCTCTCAATAGCTTAGAACACTCACTTGGGTTATGGGAAGTGATACTCGCAACTTCAGTCTTTGAGGTTGACAAATGGAATCAAAGCCATCACGTTCGCCAACCGCGGTCCAAACCTTGGGATTGATGCCCCATTGGTAGAGACGATTATCGCTGGTCAGACAGAGCTGCAAGTGAACAAGAGTATTACTATTAATAAAAGCAAGTTTCACTGAGCATGTAATAGTATTCGTTGCTATGAAAAATTTCCATCATCGTAACCGAAATGAAATGTTTTGAATAAATTTAATGACGAAGACATAGGCCCAGGTGTGAAACGTCTTATCGATGCGTTAGTAACGTCATTGGTCATTGGTAACGGAGGTTTTGTGGGGTTTTGGTATGAGGTGACTCATAGTTAGCGTAATTGAAAGGATATCACAAGTCTATTCAGACTATATATGTTTATACCACAAAATATCACGTTGATTGTGTCCATGACATTTACATGAATCAGCTTGCATACACATTTATGACATATTGGATTGGACACCATTAGCATCGATAGGATATCCAGAATTAGCTGACGTTGTCAAAAAGCATTCTTTCATCTTTGCAGGGCCATTCAAGAAACAAAATGGACCGGAGACGAGACACGATAATTCGGCGACGATTGTTAACCCTTAGAATGAAAACAGATCAAAGAGAACTGTTGTTTGCAAACATCTCAGAGATGGTATCCTCCAGATGCATCCTGGATGATCAGAGATGTATCAGAGACGAATCCTGCCTGGGTCTCTCGCATGTCAAACTGCCTTATGTCTGCGATTCTCGATGTGCATGGTACAGGGTGCCGCCACTTGTCTTCGGATAATATCTTGCTACGCTCCGCAGTCTGGGGTCTCGGAGAACGATGACTTTAGCGATTGACGCCTACTTCCATGTATTCCATGGAAGTGGGATACAGGGTTCCACAGGTCTAGGTAACCTTGGTCGTAGGTTCGAATCCTACCAGCCGCACATCTTTTCCATTGCAATTTGATCAATCATTCATTTAATTTCATTCTTGCTAATTGCATTTACGACATGGCTTAAGATGCTTTGGTGGACAATCGATCCCCGCTACTTGCCTTAATGTCGGCGGTCACAATTGTGACGTGTTATTTATTCATTGATTATTATTGCCTTGACAACTGATGTGTGGTGGTGAGGGTTTCACCCTGCCAATTGACACAGTCGCATAAGTGACTCGTAGCTCAGTTGGTTAGAGCACAGTTCTAGTTCACCTTGGTCGCAGGTTTGAATCCTACCAGCCGCACATCTTTTGCATGGCAATTTGATCTATCGTTTATATAATTTCATTGTTGTTAAATGCACTTCTAGAGGTTCGGTTTCTCGTGTAGCGATTCAAAGAGATCAACACTCCCCTACACTGGGCTTCTTCGATCTTGAGGAAGTCTTCGATCGGGTATCAATTCGTTCTCGCTGCGTTTCGGAAGCTTGCGTGCAGTGGGTTCAGCGATGTAGTCAGCTGCGTGCAGTAACGTCAGGGAAGTCATTGGGGTTGCTCTTGAACCTGATACAATGCGCGAGTCATGTTTTCGATGGCTCGGAGATGCTGTGTGCAGCAATGACCGAGCGCTGGCGCAACAGGGTGGACCTTGACCGTCACTGCTCCCCACTGCTTGCTTGGATGGTGCTGATATAATACTTCAGATGGAGCATTGTGATACTTTTAGTTCGGATGCCTTTCCTGTAGACCCCCAATGACAAGTTCAGACTCGACACCAAAAGATTAGGCCACGAACATGACCAATAAGCCACGGAGCAAACTGCAGCGATCCCGACAGAACTAGAAGGTCAGCTCGTGGTCGTCCCTATCTACATGCGGCTAGCCAATGTGGTGTAGACGCTTTCGATCGGTAGGGAGGAGGCAGTGCAGCATCGCGTACACCGAAACGAAGAGAGTAGCGCAGAAGATGATGATGCTGATATCTATGTATGACACAAATTGCAGTACATTGTCAGCTCTACAATGCATTTCTACTCTGCCAGCGTAGCAACAGCTTCCGTAATCGTAATTAACGTTGCATTTTTAGCTGATACCATGGTAGCAGTAGTATATAGTGTGACATCCGGCGCGACGCTTCGCTTCGCTTTGCTTCGCTTCGCTTGCGCCGGATGTCACACTTTTGCGGGGTTTTTTCAAAAAAATCAAAATTTCAAAATTTCAAAAATTTAGGTAAACTTCAAATTTCACGTGGCCGAAGGGGGGAAAATTTAGGTAGTGACAAATTTTCAAAAAAACAAAATTTCAAAAATTTAGCCGGTCTCAAAATATCACGTAATCTCAAATTTGAGAATTACAATTTTCTCGCTTAAATCATGACCGTTCCAGGACACCGAAAAAATCATAAAAGTTAAGAATCTCAAAATTTGAGAATTACAATTTTCACCCCCAAAATCATGACCGTTCAAGGACAGCGAAAATCATAAAAGTTGAGAATTTCAAATTCATGAATTTTATCCATCTTTCAGGTTTTTAAAATATATCATGTGACTAGTAATATTTCTTTAATAGGGGAAGAAACAAAAGTGGAAGAAACAGCAAGAATATATCCTTCAATATCATATGAACGTAGTTCTGCTACCCCCTCCCTTCTGTCTTCTAGGGGTCCCTTAAGAAATTTTTTTATTATAAAATGAGCAACATAAATAAGTTTTTTAAATTATATGGAACGCAAACTACGACAAATTTCGACCTAAAGAAAATCGCAAATGAATTAGGAATAAAGAATTTTCATGTTCTAATGAGAGACGAATTACAATTCCTAAAAATAAGCCAACAGGAACCTTCAGTTCCCGGAACAAAGTTCCATCAATAACTGTAAATTTCGTAACCAATCTCCATACGTCAGATGAAAAAGGCGTACATTGGTCAGCAGGTATGTCTAATAAAAATGGAGATAATTACTATTTTGACTCATACGGTCTTCCACCTACAAACGAAGTTAAAAAATTACTTGAAAATGGAACTTATAATACATTTCAAATTCAAAAACCGGGAACTACTTACTGTGGTCAATTATGTCTTTATGTTTTATTTAAATTACAAAAAGGAGTATCATTTCTTGATATTATGTTAGAATTGAATAATAAAAATAATAATAATAATAATGATAATTAAAAAGCTAAAGCTCAGTTCGTTGTAATTCATTTTGATAAAAACGGCCTCTGATATCCTCATTATCTAAATCTTTAATTTCATAAGTAAACGGATAACTTTGATTTATTTTAGAAATTTCAAATATCTCTTTCGTCCAGTATCCGACGAAGCCTTTTTCAAATTTATTCTTATATTTAAATATTCTAACTCTATCTCCAATTTTAAATTTCGGCTTAAGTTTCTGCAAATTCGGATTACTCTCATTCAAATTATTATTCTCGAATATTTTTTTTCTTATCAAATCAGGGTCGACAGAAGCATTCTTTGGAGTTTCTTCAATACCAGAATGAACTTTATTATTGTACTCTTCTACAACTTCTGGTAATATCCTCAACCATTTCTGATTTCCTTGCTGAGTAAACTTTTTGAAAATTTTATTTTTTAACGTCCGATTAAATCTTTCTATCACTACAGCTTTTCCAGCGTTTTCAGTTGAATAAACAATTTCAAATAGTGGCTGAACGTTTCTGTTATAAAATTCCGATCCTTTATCAACAAACAATTTTTTTGGCTTTCTATTACTTTCTTTAAAGATTTCTTCAAACGCATATTTAACTGAAAGACCACTTTTATTTTTTAAAGGCTTTACCCAAGCATATCGTGTATATAAATCTATAACGGTCAATGCGTATTTGTAGTCCCTTTCATTCGGCATATGAATAAGATCAGCACTCCAAATATCATCTTTATTAAATACTTTTACTTTCAATAAATATTTAGGCCTTCTGTATTCTTTATGAATTTCAGACGCGTAGGTTCGAGCGTTGCTCTCAGAGTTATTAGTTCGAGCGTTGCTCTCAGACAGCTTTGCTGACGTTTCATTTAAACCCTGACCGAATAATATTTTAGCTTGTAAAGCTTTCTTAACAAACATTCTTTCAATTCTTTCTCTAAAGGAAGGATTTTGAATACTATCTAATTCTTGAATCATTTTCTTATCAGCTGCATGTCGAGAACTTAGATCATGATTTCGATAAGCTAAATCATGCCTGTAAGCTGCGGCATCTACTCTATTTATTGGTTCTTCACCTGGTTTCGGATTATTATTCTCATCTAGTCTTATATCTAATCGAGTTCCTGACCAGTATATGAATGACCAGGAAGATGTTTTTCTTTCGAATATTTACTCCAAATAAATCCAGGAAAGTTTTTTAATGTTTTTTGTATGTCACCACCGAAGTGGTGTGGAACTTTGTTCTTGTCACCTCCAATATGCTGACAGTTTGAGTTTTTATTTTTGTTTAATAGATAATTCAATAAATCTAAATTAGAAATTTTTAATTTAATTAAATTTTCGGAATTTTTAGAGTTCATTTTAAAAGATAAAAAAAATTTAAAGATAAAATAAAAGTTTTATCGAAAAGAACCAAAGGTTCTGAGGTTATTACCTTATCATACTAGGACTTAGATATATTCCAGAACCATCCTTAGTTTCTTTAATTTCAATTAAATCATCAACATTGTGGAGAATATTTTTAAGAACTCGTTTTCCTTCATCAACTAATTTTAATTTACTAATAAAATTATCTACTACTCCTTCACCCCTAGCAACTTTCTCTAACTCTCTGTTATGACGTTTTTGTTCTTCTAATGCTGCCTTCTCTGATTTATTTTTATTTACTGCTTGGACAATACCAGCTGTCCCACCTGCAACACTTCCTGCTGCAGCTATGCCTCCTATTATTAGTGGAATTAATGGAGAATACCGCCATTCTTTTCTTCTTGTAATTGAATATTCTCTATCATTGGTTTACTTATGTAATACTTTTTTTTGTTAATCGTAATAGTTTTAGGGGTATTTTTGTCAACAATATTACGTAATTTTAATTCAACAGTTTTATTATTATTACTTTTCGCTTGCGACATTTTCAATAAAAAAATTTTAAGTTATCAAAAATTTTAATCTATTCTAGTTATGAATAAATTATAAGTTAAGAATTTTTTTAATCTATTCTAGTTATGAAAAATTTTAAGTTACCAAAAAATTTTAAGTTACCAAAAATTTTAATCTATTCTAGTTATGAAAAAATTTTAATTAACTTATCGGAGCGAAGCTCCTCTGGCTTTAGCCTATCCTTACCATCTTTCCATTAAGAATTTCAATAGAATATTTTACATCTTCTAGCAATAAACCATAAGCCATCAATGAAGTTGTGGAATCTTTCTTTTCAATATTAATTGTTACATCACAACCATTTTTAATAATATCTTCAGATTGTGCACTTAAATCGAAACAGAAAATTGGATATAAATGTCTCCAATCTCCAGGAGTTAATTGTGGTTCAACTCCAAATTCTGTACAAAGATTTCGATAACAATCATATCCTTCCATAAATTGATTATTGGTATCATCGAATCTTAATGGATCAATTGGATATCGAGTTTGATTTAATGAAACTTGTAAACTTCGAATTGTATTAATATGGAAAATATTATTGTTCTTATCAAAACTTGGAGAATTATTTCTTTGAAATGTTAGTAATAGGGTATTCGCAGTTCTAGTAAAATGCCAGTTAAATCTTTGTTCGGAAAAAGTTACTGAACTAGCAGTACGCTTTAGAAAATTTACTGGAATTGGTTTGTTAGTATTTAATCTTTTTGCAATAGCTGTTTCAACCTCTAAACTAGGAGTAATATGCGTAATCCACCATTCAAGTCTATCAATTTTTAAATATGCTTTTTTCCCAGTCTTACCAAAAAAGATTAATTCATTATTTGCCGTACGATGAATTATTAATTTAAATTTAAATTGATATGATATTTTGTCATAATCTAAATATTCGAATAATGGAGACAATGACCAATTTACTGTCTGTTTACTTTTCTTGTTAAATTCACGTCTTTCTTTATATGCATCATTATTTGTTTTATTTAAATGTTTTGCAATATTTTCTACATCTTTCGCAATTCCTGCTGCATCTGTTCCAGCGTGAGTTAAATCATCAACAATTATACCATCATTAGTATCAGGAAACCAACCTTCGATTTCATACTTTTTATTATTTTCACCAATTGTTATAAATCTAAGCATTGTATCAATTACACCTGGGGAATCACTTATGTTTTCTATATTGTGAGTTGCAACATCTAAACACATTTGTGTAAATAATCTTGGAAAAAATTTATTTTCTAGTGTAATATTATCGGTATCTGGTAATGGTGTTGTAAAATTAGCATCACTATATAAAGAATATTCACAGTGTAAAATGAATCAGGTAAATATAAATAACTCTGCTGATTATCAACTTCAAAAATTAAATCACCTCCAGTATTTACTCTACTGGAAGATCCGGGATTCATAGCAATTCTTATATAGTCATTCTTTTTTTGATTGTAACTGACGAACGGAGGATCGTCTAATCTAAATTTATTTTCGATAAGCGAAGACATTTTTATAAAAAATAATTTGACTTTTTGTTTTTTCTCACAGACAGAAAAAATTCTGCTAAAATAATTTTACTTAAATAATTTTACTAAAAAAAATTTTACTAAAAAATTTTACTAAAAAAATTTTACTAAAAAAAATTTTACTAAAAAATATATTTTAGAATTTTGCTAGACCAGCTCCGCTACAGCTTTGCTGGTTAAACCGAAGGTTGCTACTCACGCCATTTCCTCTTATTTCTTCAATTGTTTTTTCATTATGTTTACTATCACCCTCTACAGCTATGTTAGCAATTTTATTTTTTGTTTCATCTGAAAGTTTTTTTAATTTTTTTAGTTCTTCAGAATCATTCCTAAGTTTACGAATAGCTTCTAGTTGTTTTAATTCGTTTTGAGACTTAACAGCATTTGATATTGCACTAGCTGTACTACCTATAGCAGCTCCTCCTTTTGCAGCAGATGTAATCAAATCTTTATTATTTTTAATTAAGTTAACGATACTACCAATACCAGAAAAGATGCCATCTCCTTCTTTTTGGACGGCACCTGCGGTGCCTAGGAACTTTTGTGTTCCGACAGTTTCTACACTATCATAATGGTACACAGGTTTCATAGATGGTTCATGAGCAATTTATTATTTGATGCAAAATGTTTAAGATTGTGTTTATAAATTATAGGCATTTTTTAGGATTAAATTTGACTTTTGGGAAAAATATCTACGTGTTAAGATTTACGTTTGTGAATGGACAACAACTTCGAGATAACTTTATTAATTGACTGTTGCACTTTATCTATTGCGTCAAGCAGCGTGTGATGTACTTTAATTTCTCTTCTATTAACTTGCATTTTCTGCTGATTAATCTTCAACGCCGTTTTAAGAGCATTTAACTTAATTTTAAGAACATATAATTGTCTTTTAACAGCATCTAACTGTTCTTTATTTTCTTTAGAGTTTTCTTGTAAATTTTTCTTTAATTCATTTTCTAAATTGATTTTAAGAGTTTTCATTTTATCAACTTTTTCATTAAGTGAGTTTACTTCATTTATTATTCTATTCATCTTTTTCATTTGTTGAGTAATTTTAGAACTCAAATTCATCAAACACTTTTTTGGAATGTAGTTTGTAACTGCTTTAAATTTTTTTTAATTCTTTCAGGTAGTTTTTTCTATTTCATCTTCTAATTGTTCTTTTAACATTTTTATCTGATGTTTATTTTTAATGACTGCAGATTTTAAATTTATAGAAAGTAATATTAAAATTTTTGATTGTTCAGAAATCTTTTTAAAAAGTTTTGCTATATCTGCTTCTAGCTCTCTATCCTTTTTATCAAGTTTTAATAATTTTTCGTTTAATGATTTGTCATTAAGTTTAAGCAACTTCAATTCATTCATCAGTGGAACCAAAACATCGTTTATATATTTTTCTTTTAAGTCATTGATTTGTGCATCAACATATTGTTTATTTGTTAACTCTGTATTTTGTTGTGGAAGAATAGAAAGATGCAATGGACCAGATAAAACGTCTCCAGTTTTCATAATATAATTTTCTATCTCTATTTCTAATTCACGATTATTCGGGATATATGCACCTCCACCAACATTTGGTAACATCATTTTTTAACAATAAAAAAATAAAATTTTTTCTAATAAAAATAAAAAAATAAAATTTTTTCTAATAAAAAAAAAAATGGAAACCCCAAATTTAAAAAAATTATATTCGTCCGCATCATCCTGTTCTTCTTATTCGACGAGATCAACGGGATTTGAAAATAAATGTTTTGATAATAATAATAATAATACTATTACAAATCCATGTATAGATGTTAATATTTTATTTCAATTACAAGCCGAAATATTTAGAGAACAGACTAAAGGTTTACCTTCTATAGAAACCAATTATTGTATTTTTCATGGTGATCCATTTATTAAATTTATGGAAGATTGTTAGTAAATATAATGATGTAGCTTATGTGGAATTAAATAAAGAAAATATGGGTTATAATAGGTCATAATAATGTTTATGGTTTTATTAGAGCAGTTTTGCCGATTAGTAATACTGATTGATAGAAACTAAAATTATTAATTATATCAATATTAAAGAATTAGTTAAAAAATTAAAATCTTTTTCGAAAGAAAAAATTAGATTATTTGTTGATGAACAAAATCAATATAACATTCACATAGAGAGTAAAAAACATAATGAAGAATTATTATGTCAAGTTTATTATAGAGACACAATTTATAAACAAGAAACATTAGAAATGCCGCAAAGATATGATGATGATACGTATATAGGATTATATTCAAACTTAAATATTAATTTATTAAAATCTTATATAAATGGTTTAGCTCAACAAGAGAAAATTTATATGTGGTCAACACCTTATACTATTAACAATGACCATAATCATAATCATAATAAACGAACGCACGAAGATTCTAGGGCTTTGCCCGATCTTAAAGAATCTTTAAGATAAATAATGATAATAAAATAGATGATAATAATGATGATTCTGTAACATCTGAAAAAAGGTGTAAATGGTAAAAAAGATTATAAAAATAATAGTAATTATAAAAATTTATCTAAAATTTCATTTTCTTACAATTGAAAATAACAATGATGGCATAGTTGAAGATACTGTTAGACAACTAATGTGTCGGGTCTACAAAATTTTAAATTAGGATTTACATCTAGAATCAATTTAAAATTTTTATCATCTTTAACAAAAAAACAAAAGTGATTCAGATTAAGGTGGAGTTATTAAATTTTCCAAAAGAGATCAAAGACCAATATTTTTCTCTATTATATTATTATCAGATAAAAGATGTAATTTTAGAATTAGATATTCCAATAAGAGAATGGTATCCTATCACGGTATACAAGGGGCTCCTATACCAAAAAGTGTAATTTATGATGATGAAGAAACAATTTATGATGATGATGAAGAATCAATAGTTAGTGAAAATAAATTTAAATTATCTTTTGATAAAACATTATATGATTGATAAACACTTTAATATGATAAACTTTAATAGAAAATACCAAAATATTCGATAAAATATATTTTCATAATGTAATAAAATTTTTACTATGTAATAAGTATTTTAGATGTAATAAGTTTTATAGATGTAATCAAGTTTTTTAGATGTAATAAGTTTATAGATGTAATAAATTTTTTAGATGGAATAAGATTTTTTTAGATGTTTATAAATTTTTTAGATGTTATAAAATTTTTTAGAATGTTATGAAAAAAATTATTATTACCCACGTCGTCCATCATCATCACTTAAATTACTCTCACAGATGATTGTTTGAAATATTTTCAAAGCTTGGAAATTATCTTCTCCGTTATAATGGTCAACATTAATTTCATTTTCATCAGCCGTGCTTGACGTTTAAGAATATTTAATTTGACCAGAAAATTTTTTTTTATTCAGTATTATTATTTTTAATAACAGGAATACTAATTCCAGTTTCTAAAGATCTTTTCTCATGGTTTATTAACTGTAGTCGATAATGTTTTCCCCGAAATAATAATTTTAGAAAAATACTTCTACTTTCTACTTTATGGTTGTGAAATATACCTTTGAATGGTTTTTCTTTTCCACTAAGGTCTCCCTTGTTCATCTAACAGTAATACAGGTATTTTACTTTAGGTGCAATAAACATTGCAAAAATAATTCCAACCATTTCCATAATCATTTTTCCCTTGACACCAATTCTCCTACACAAACATATCCAGCAGCGTCTAATTTATAAAAGAGCTCATTGGAAATAGATATTGAATTCAGTAATCTCGTATAATGAATGTTGTATTTTTCTTTTGAAAACCATTAATTTCTAAAAATAAAAGTTATTCATGATTCTTCTAGGAGTGGAGAAAGGAATGAAAGAACCTAAGTGTGATGGCATGAATGAACGTCACTTCCCATCTTTTACAATATTTAGTTCTTTGAGAAATTCATCATCTTAACATTTCTACTTGTCGCTAAATATTGTTCAATCATTTAATTTTTCATAATCATTTTACATTCTTGAGTGAAATTTTTTTCTCAAATGTATTCTCATTCCATAAAATATGATATTTAGTGGTTTATATCTTTTTGCACAGGTTTTGACATACTAGCGGAAATTCATCAATAATTTAATTAACCTCATCACCTACAGTATTTCCTTC
>CAJQUW010001654.1:17500-25326 GCA_907163375.1 Prostheceraeus crozeri | reverse complement strand
ATAGCCCATCATTGATAACTGTGAAATCTGTTTGCATGTCAGCCAAGTCCGCTTGCCATTGACTATCTATATTGTTAACAACATATTTTCTTGTTGGAAAACCGCTTTCTCGCATTTTTGTGAAGAGTGTAAGTCGGCGTTGACCTCCTCAACCACTTCTTGACTTTCTCTATTCCCACACCTGCTGCACGAGCTAGAACCTCCGGACGACTGAAAACCTTGCGGAGATGATTTAAGTCGTAATAAATCATTCTGAGTTTCACTGCTGTACTCATCGTCCTTTGTTCTGATTTGCACGCGTATTACTCGCACAGCAACTGCTAACACAATTGATATCAACCTCTATGCCCTCTTCCTGCTTTACCTTCGAGCGCAGATTTCAAACAACAGCAAAATTGTTGTAACGACATGATATGAGAGAGGCAAGGCTTAATTCATATTTGCTTAATATTTACTATACTCCTTCGCAACACGCATTGAGCGCCTAGTAGCTCTTTTTGGTTGCAGATCATCGGGATCATGAAGCTCTCGCTTGACCGCCATCGTGGGTGTTTTACTCTTTGATCCATCTGTAAGTGACCCTTATCCAATTCATTCACAGTCGGTCCTCCAATAATGATTGTGGTTACATTTTGATCAGATAAAATTTTCTGAAAATATGACCACCCTTGTGGTGCACCTAGTTTTCGCCTTACATCTCTGACAGCATATTGTAGAAGGTCATCTATGTGACTATTTCTAATAACATCACCAGTTGTTTCATCTATTATCTCCCCTCTCTCATTGAACTTCACATGTAGATCAATGAAGTCAAATAATCGCTCAGCGCGCACACGATTTGGTCGAGGTGTTGACAAGGTTATAAATCATCGCAACTTGTCACGAATCTGTCGCCTCGCGTCAATGTTTTCAGCTGCTAACTGCATTCGTCGATAGGGATCCTTAATCTTCTGAATTTCCATATCCTTTTGTGTTAGTTCCTTAAGTTGATTCGTAATAGGTTGATCTATATTTTTGACTTCCTGTGCACTTTGTATATGTAGTCAATTGTACATACTCCTCTTGAGGAATG
This sequence comes from Prostheceraeus crozeri, assembly GCA_907163375.1. Classification (NCBI taxonomy): domain Eukaryota; kingdom Metazoa; phylum Platyhelminthes; order Polycladida; family Euryleptidae; genus Prostheceraeus; species Prostheceraeus crozeri. The sequence continues at coordinate 24,254 of CAJQUW010001654.1, read as the reverse complement.
ACTACCATCTTTGAATACGACATGTTTGAAAATAATAAGGCAACAAAGTACATTGCTTAAAACTAACTGTGAACCGAGAAAACTGTCATTGGTTCAGCGGAATTAGTATGATATTTGTTCGAAATCGAAGTCGTTCCGGACATTCCTGGGTTAGATCAATAAATCGATACCCAGGTGGTTTCTTTGTTACATCTTCATATATTTTTGAAAGTACTTTAGGTTGTTGAGGTAATATCTGTCTACTGAGATGATGTATCTGACTGCTATCTCTTGGATTTTTAAATATTGCCAAATAATGTGTATTCAAACTTCTAGTTCTTTGCTCTTTCCCTCCATCGAAGATGTTTTGGGTGATGTAGATAATAAAAGCTTCCCTATGGTGTGCAGTTTGAATGAACATTTCAGTTACATCCTTTGAAGATTTGCTTTCTCGTAATAGATCATCTAATACTAGTAAGTCACCTGCTTTGATATCCTCAGTTGATGGCAACCCTTGCTTCACCTCATAACCTTTCTGGAGAAGTGCCGAATGTAGTTGTGGTTGAAATATTCCATAATACCATTTGACTCTCTTAATTTCCTTGTTAAACATTTCATTTCTATATTGTAGCAATTCAGTTACAAATGTAGTTTTACCGGACTGACTTGGTCCAGCGACACACAATGTGCGATCAGTGAATAGACGAAAAACTGTCATCCTATAATTCCATTAACATTAAACTCATCATCCCGCCAATTTTGCTTAGAACAACAAAACAGACACATGTTCCAGATCAAGTTTATTTACATTCAGAATAGAAACTTTCAAGTTACATTTACAAATTAAAACATTTGTGTTTCCTCATCACAATTAGGATTATAGAAAGTTTTCAAGTCAGCATCTTGGCGCTTCAGCTTCAATGTAGGATTCCCATATTTAGATTTCCGCCCTCGCTTTTTTGCTCTCTTCCGTCCCATCCGTTGAAGCAGTCTTCTCAATGTTAATTAAACATTTATCAATTGGTAGTGGTTCATAGACTAGTTGAAGAACCTTCATTTGTAAAGATGCGACTTTACCAGTCGAACCATGTGAGCCAATATAAATCCGGTAACGGTGCACTAAGCCCATATAGCGACCCCGTTTGAGATCCCACATTCCATCGCGTTTGTTAAGAGAGATCGAATGCTTGAAAATGATCCGATAGTTTTAAAAACAGTGTATCGAATTCCGGCAATTCCTTGTAACCAACTCCTTCCGCTAATGCCTTTCTCCAATGAGTGGGAGCACTTTCAGGCAGCTCAACACATTCTTTCGCGAAAGAGTCAATAGTTTTAAGAATCACCTGTTGCCATTTTGGAAGTCACTCGCATTTGTCTCATATTGCTATACCCTGATGTAGACATACCATTACTGTGGAAGAATGGAACTTGAAGATAAAAGCCATCATCACCATAATTCAAGGTTTGAAAGTAGAATGTATTTCCAATCCCTTGCACCTTTCGTGTCGGACGAAGCTTCAAGAGATCTTGCTCAAAAGCGTCACCTTCCTCTCTGATTGCATACATTTTCTGAGTCATGTTTCAACAAGTACTAATTCGGAGCTTTCAACCAGCGCAAATGAATTGTCACTTGAAAGTGATAAAATATCATTAAAAGCGTCTTCCTTATATACACCTATATATGACTCATCGATCAAAGTGATGACGTGTCACTTTACGATTCGCTAACCTTATATTAACATTGCAGCAGTTGCTGCAATCCTTCCAAGCGGACTATTGATTACACCATTAATACTGTTTCCAATATCATTTAACATACTTAGAAACCCACCACCACCGCGCTGAATTAAGTTTCGCCTTTTCTTGTCACTACTCCTTGGATTTGAAAACTTTTTTATGCTATTCAAAGAGCCAGCATTCAATAGAGGCCTGTAAATAGGTAGACATTTGTGTATTGCAAAAGCTAAATCACCAATGAAATCATCACTTGAATTTTGAATCAATTTACACTTCTTCTTATTATCATGTATCCTGTTTAACTTTCGCAACGCCTTTTTAAACTGACTTGAAGGTTTGAAGGACCGTTTCGATTGACGGAAAATGCCATCCGTTTTACAGACATTTTTATTCTAATATGGAAATAGATAATACAATTACAATTTTTGCTTAGTACTTACAACATTATACACAAAAGTTTACAAGCATTCACACAGAGTTTGTTGCTGGTACTTATAAAATTACATAAAACACTTAACAAGTTGTAGAGGGAAACTGATATACACTCACATCGGCTAGAGTCTGATTTGTAGCAGTTATGAGCTGCTCAATGTCTTTCATTAGTTGTTTTGAAATTGGGCAGCACATACAGCAGGGCTTTGAATTGAAAGTCTTTAAAATATTGGCATAGTATGCCGCAAACAGATTACCTCAGAATGTCCTTGAGCAGCCACATTGATGCTTACTGATGGCGGTCCACTGAATAAGTCCAATTTACATTTGTCACCCTTCTCGTCATAGTAGCTGGAGGTGATAATGTCATGGAGACATGTGTTGAGTTTCCGTTGGATACTGCTGCACCAACAGCGAGAGTATTCCGGTACAATCTCCGTTTGAGCTAGTGGGCGAAATACTTCATTGAGTCAAAATCTTGCAACTCGTGTAAGAGCGTTGTTCACGACTCTCATCAACATTCTCTGCACCACAACGTCCTCTCCGCAGCGGAAATACTTCACTATTTCCTCCATCAGAGCCACCAAATCCGCTTTATAGCCAGTTATATTCACGGCAGAATAAAATATATTGCCGGTGTGCCGGTGAAGAGTTGACTTCGGTAAATTATTGAAATGGGAATGTTGGTAGTGAACGACATGCTGATTGACATTGTATTAGCCTCAAATTATGCTTGAAATAGAACGGTACAATGTCCTCCTTATATAGAAAAGTCAAACAAAGACACAATACTGACCAATCACAGACCTGCATGATGACTCATCATGCACGATATACAGTGACTGTTGAAGATATTTCTTCATCACAAAGGAGACAAGATGAAGTTTCAAAGGGTACATAACATGTAGAACACATAACGCTATGAGAACATGGCAAAAAGAGAAGGGATCGTTCCTGTTTAAAACATTTAACGCAGTTCCGTTCACATAATAATTTAAATGTCTCTTCTTCTAATTTCCTTCTGAAGTCACTTTTATTGGGAGAAATTTTTATTAAAACATTGTCAGATGTCTCCTTCTTTCCATATCGTTCCAATTTGATCCTCCTAATTTCACTATCATTGCAGTGTAGCATGGAGAAATCCTCTATCCACCTACGATCCAAATTGTGATTCATTGCATGCTCATCTAGATCCATTAGTCGATCAACTAAATCACCAGCGTTGATATTTTCACTGAGATTTGTTACAGTTTCTATAGCTTTGAATGAATATCCAAGGTCTCTTGCGACAACCCACGACGTTGGGATACTAGTCATCATTATGTATGTCATCAAACAACTATCTCATATTTATAGCTTAGTTTGTCTACGTAAAAGGAAAATCAATGTGTCATCTTGATTACAATGGTTTCAATAGTCACAATAGTCGCAATTGAGCAAACCCATTCAAAATCAAACAACGGACGTCTATCGGTACGTACCCAAGTGCTCAGAACCAAACCACACAAGTTCGATCATAGACGTTCCGAAACACAGTGTACTCAACCGAGTGTACCAAACACATGTACCTATCCAGTAAAACAGATCTCATACAGGTTCCTATTCATAACACTGAATTATACATGTACCTATCCATGTACCTATTGAGAACTAAATTATACATGTACCTATCCATGTACCTATTGATAACACTAAATTTTACATGTACCTATCCATGTACCTATCCGTCGCAAGTAAAGCACAGTTTTCACTACTTATCAATGTTATCATCTGGCAGAGTACTGTTGTCATTGAAATGCAGAAACTTCAGAAGGAGCTCAAATCTGTCACGACTCATCAACTTCGGGAACATAGGAGTTAAAAGATGTTTATTTCGTGTCCAATAGCTTGCTAAGGTTGGTTTCTGGACTATTCCCATGAGCCACATCATTGCCAAAAATTTTCGCATTTCATTTTGTGTGGTTTCACACCATGCTCGGACTCTCGAATTCCGTTTTAGCTCGTGTGCTTCAATATATGGCCGTGCATATAGATTGGTCTGCTTAACTAAGATCTCGATCAGCTCGTCGGTGATAAACAAGTTCAAATAGTCAATGTTTGTGAAACCTGTAGAGTCAACTTGTATTCCAGGCTCGGCAACAAAATTTAGCATACGAGGGGAAGTTCCATCAGCAGTTTTCCAAGCAGGAGTATCCTTTGACAGCACGAATTCAGTTGTCGTTCGCTGTTCATTCAATTCAACTGCATCATCTACGTCTGATTCTTCTTCAGATGATGAACAGGAAGTTACAGACTCGTTATCCGAATCATCATCAGACAAATAAGAACGATTGAATATCGCAGCTGTGGCTACACTAAAAGCCCGACGCTTTGACATGCTGACACAGAATGAAATAACTATTGATCAAGTCGTCACCAGAAGATTTTTGTTATTTTTTAACCAATGAAGTGCAATCGATGATGAATGAATAACAATATGTATGAGACACGTACTCAATATCAACACACGCTCGTGCGCCGTGAGAGATGACGCTGTGTGCTATTATAACAATGAACAACGCGCGATAGCTTGCTAAGGTCAATGCAGTTTCATGAAATTCAGACGGGTACTACCCGTTGGCAGCATATAAAGTAAAAGAAACGCCGACGGGTATTACCCGTCGGCAGCACATAGAGTGACATAAGTACCGACGGGTAATACCCGTCCGCAGCAGTTAAGCGGTTAATCTGTTATACACATTCTTTGCTGCAGCGCAGAAAATGTTGCTAGCACTCAAACCTGCGAGAGAGCAAACTAAAGAAAAAAATTCTTTTGAAGTTGAAAACCCTGCTGAGAACACATTTGTTGCGCTGTTTTAAGTAGCCATTTATCTGTCTATTTTCGCTATCTCCGAACGACCGTGAATTAGGGAAATTCCTTTTGAAAGCACTTCTTCCAACCTTCTATTTCTGGCCATTGTGAGATATCTAGAGCACCGGGAGATGCAAGTCCTAAATTTTCACGAATAGTCTACACTCTAGTCTATACAGATCCAGGACTGATAGATTTCATTGTTCCATAGCGCATAGCGCAATTCATTGAGCCGCTTTTCACGGGAAGTTTCATACAGGACAGCACAACAGTGTGTGCACACGCAGTCATAATACTGCCTTTGTCCTTCGTCCTCACAGTGATCTGCCGAATCTGCATGCAAATATGTGAGGCAAGCGTCATCTGATTGATCGATGCGTTGCTGTAGCATCAAGTTGGTTAGCTTGTCTCAAAACATATTATGCGTGCGCCTAAAGCCTAGTTTCCATTAAGATTCGCTTGTTCGAACGGTTAAGCGAATTGTGCGTGCGCTTTGTATTCGCTCTAGGGAACTAAAATTCGCGTTACCGTAAAGCGGTGGCTGGATCGAGCAATCATGATTTCTAAGGACGCCGCCAAGCAAAGCGAATAGGGATTCCCAGAAGTAAAAAATAGAACATTGAATTATAGTGTTTGAGGACTGATGAGTATATCAGGTAGGGTAGTTTCTCAGAAAACACATAGTACGTGGCAGATGGAGTGTGATCAGCGTTGCGCATTGGCGATTTTACTATACTACAGGCGATTAAAGAAGAAGAAATCAAGGAAGAGTCCACGGTTTTGGGTTCGTTCAATATATCTATTGAGAAGTGAACGAAGCGAGTATAGATTATTTATCGAGATGCTAGATCACGACAGTGAAATGTTTTTCCGATATACTCGAATGAGTCCAATGAAATATAGATACCTCCTTCACTTGTCAGTCCTTTGATTTCTCATTGTGGGCCACGACAACCTATTACTCCAGGTGAAAGACTTGCCATGACTTTGAGATTTTTGTCGACGGGAGACTCTCAACAGAGTATTTCGAACAGATGTTTCCAGATCATCTGTTTGCAGAATTATTGAAGAAACCTGTGAGGCAATTTATAGTGTTTCATCGGAAGATTATCTTTCTTCTCCAAATTTAGAAGAATTTCATCAGATGAAAAAGGAATTTTGGTCTCTTTGGAATTGTCCCAATTGCTGTGGCGCTATTGACGGAAAACACTGCCTCATTCAATGTCCATCCCAAAGTGGCACCGTGTTTTTCAATTACAAAAGGACTTTTAGCATCGTACTTTTGGCTGTATGCGATGCCAATTACTGCTTCACTATGGTCGACATCGGTGCTGCTGGGAGACAATCCGACGGTGGAACGTTTAATAACTCAAACATTTATCATTCGCTTGAAAATGGTATCCTACCTCCTCCAGATTTTTTACCCAACATACCGTCAACCGAAAAACATTCTGAAAACAAAATGCCATCGGTTATTTTAGCCGATGAAGCGTTTCCACTACGAAGTTACATGATGAGACCATTTCCAGGAAGGAGTAATGATGCTCGACAAGCATAGACATCGAACAACAACAACTAGGACAACAACATCGAACAACAACAACAACAACAACAACCTTAATGATTGATGTTCGATGTCTATGTCGACAAGCTATCTTCAATTATCGACTCTCCCGTGCTCGCCGAGTTATTGAAAATGCCTTTGGAATCTTATCATCTCGATGAAGAATATATAGGCGACCAATGATCTTGCAG
>CAJQUW010001654.1:0-12500 GCA_907163375.1 Prostheceraeus crozeri | reverse complement strand
TATTGAAAGTCTAAGAGTGAGACAAATTCAGTGAAAGAATCGGCTTGTTCCTAATCTGTCTTCGTTCAAAAAGTTAGAGCCATTTTACAAGATTTTGGGACATTAGGGCGAAAAAACGACAGAGTTAGAATTTGGGGAACGTTTTGGGCTGTCAGACTCCAAAACGAAGCAAGCTCGAGATGGGTAAACGGAGGGCCCAGATTTGGAATCAGCTTGATGTTATTGTCCAATGAGGATCATCATCCAAATGAGAATCAAGCACTCTTCTTTATAAATAGCGAGCCTTCCACAGTGAGAATCATTCCAATCGTTGAATCACACGAGTGACGGACGCACATTTTCTCTCTCTCCTCTTAGTTCCCTGTTCTATATCCAACTAAAATGGTAACGATATCGCTACTTCCCCTCCCTCTCCTCCCTTGAACGTAAACTTAATACAATCTTTTTCCATTCTTCAGGCATCTACTACCATCTGCTGCACTAGTAGGACAAAACCTGTGCGGTCAAACGATTACAAGGTTCCGCTACGGGTCCATCATCTACAACTGACGGCCAAGTGGAAGAAACATCCAAGGTACATAATCCTACCTATACACCGACGCGGCTACAGCGTAAATTTAAACAAGCGTTGCGTTATGATGATCATAGCGTAGTACTCCAAACGGGAATGCTCCCTTCCACGGATGTCAAGATAATGCACAATCAGTATGGGGACTACATACTGATCCCCGTGAGTCCCGTACATTCGCCACCAAATTGATATTATTGAGGAGTACGTGACATTAAATATGGACATTCCTACTCCTCTTGCTCAAGAGTGGAAGGCGAGAGATGACAAGGATACTCCCTATAGAAAGATTTGGGATGGTAATCACATTTGCCTACCGGTATCACATTGGTGTACTTACTATAAGAAGGATGGAGATCATTCAATACCCATCAGATGTGCATGATATCTTGCTCGGAGAAGGTACTTGGATATCCTTTTTCAAAGTGAATGGGCTATATTATGGTCGACACAAGGATAATAAAATAGCCTCTCTCTCCAGCGAAATGCATATGGAATCCAACCTATATATTCCGAACCACCCAACGTGGACGACGAATTTTGATCAAATCCTTAACAGCAGTGGTACTAACGCAAGTCGGAGAAGAATGCTACATCAAAACGCAAATCAAAGAAGAGAATTACATCCTTTCCTAACTCTACCCTATACCATTCGCTTATTCTTTGAGTTCGAGACGAGGTCTTATTAGATATACACATTTTACTTCTGTCGTTGCCATCATATCTTTGGATATTGTCGTGAAAAGCATCGATTAATTCTTCATTTTTGTAATATGTTATAAACGTTTCCTTAGATGTGTAAATTTCCGTCTTAGGCTTCTATCATCATTTTTATGGATTGTGAGGGTGAACCTGTACAAGAGCTCAGTGCTATTGCTATGAACAATTGGACATATCAGATTGTAGTGTCTATCATCAACATGCCAACTGCGATCCCAATTTGATCAATGGCGAGAAAACACATTCATCGACTTAATCTGAAATATTTGCAAGACTATTACTATGGCTTTTCTTGTCTTGTGAAAGTGCTCTTAGTAATTGACTTTAAACGATTTTAGCTGCTTTCAATGTTATACGCATCTTTTGTAATAATCCTGTAAGGAGAGATAGTATTTCCCAATCTAAATCATTGATATATTTTGCTCCCGCCTTGGGATAGTAGAGTGAATCAACATTATCATGAAGTCACGAAACGTTTTAAGGATTTGTGTGTTCCTATTTTGTCTGTTCGTTGTAGTAGCTACGTTCATAACCACTGCTTCTTTCCTCCTTACCTCAACACTGCCAAAGTCCTGTATGGTTATCATTGCTCGCTGTATGATAGTTACCAGCTGTATCTATTTTATCTCTTTCAAACCATTGATTTATAATGCATGCTTGTTACCATTATTCAATAATATGTTACTATGAAAGAGTTGTTTTCATGCAATGGATGTTAGATAATAAAGGCGCGATCATGTCGTTTCTCAAACGACTGCGGAACATTACGTTTTCATAGGCAAAGTTTAAAAGGAGCTGTTCAAGATTATGTGATAAAATTCATAAAGATGAGACCGACATCGAAGCAGTGGTCGATGATGCTAGCACTCTATTTCTAGAGTTTAATGAATACATTCTCTGATAGCATTATCATGGCGCGATTAGTTGCGAAAATTAAGTTTAGTCATTTTGGAAAGGAAGAGGTGGAAAGTCGCTCTTTCCATTTTGCTTCTTATTCAATGGAATGGTAGATCACCCCCGAAGAATTTTTTAAAAGACATATGATAAAAATTGCTGAACGTCTTAACGCATTTAACCCATCATGGTAGCAGTCTAGTGATTGAAGCGATTTCAGATATTCACATTCAACTTTCCATAAAGAAAAATTTGAAAATGCAGTGGTACTTGATTGTAGCACAACTGGTTTTCGAGCTATGTCTGCTCACTCTCGAAGTATATTCCTTCTGTACATGCGTCTATTATTTAGAAAAGGCTAGCAAATTCATATCTTCAAAAAGACTTGCTATAGACATCAGTAACGGTGAAACTATGTGTTGCGATGTATGTAAGCGAAAGGATGGAAATGAAAAGCGCATCTTCAAGAGATGTAAGCATGCTTTTTGTCAACGCTGTTTCATACGTAATTGCATTCAACTTTGCCAATGTAAACCACTGTGATATTGCTCATTTCGAGTGTCACTTATGTCGCAATAGTTAGTACCTATGCAAATGTGGTAAAGATAGGTTTTAGCAAAGACTAACACGGAAAATGGCGAAACGTAAAATGACGAAACGTAAAAGTCAAAAGTTTTCTTCAGCCATTCAAGCTCTCCGACGAATGAAAGCAAATCAGCGATACAATGCTATACGACATGCTAACGATAAATTCATTTGTGAAATTATTTCTCATGTGAGGAAGTTGAGGACGAAGAAATTAGCGCCAAAACAACGAAAGTTACTTAAGCGATATGCTACCGAAATTGCGTTTCATCTCCAATCCTAAAGTCGCCCTTCAAAGAAAGAGGAAAACTCTAACACAAAAGGCGGTTTCCTTTCAGCAATACTTCCAATGATAGCTCCTGCCGTGGGCAACCTATTGGGTAATATCTTTGGCTCTAAGCGTTAATTATGCAAATGTTGAGTCTCAAAGTAATAAAATGGATTTCAGACTTCAATGTGATAAAGTTCTGACTGTATCAGGTCCATCTCATGCAGGTAAAACTGTTTTCACGCTGAATTTATTGGATAAAAGAAGGGAGTTGTTTAAGGAACCTATCAATCGAGTGATTTTGTGTTATGGTATTTATCAACCGTCGCTGTTTCAGGAATTGCAAAGTCGCAACTTTATTCGACATGAAGGAATTATTCCAGTGGATAAACTTCAGTCTAATGATGTTGTTGTATTGGATGATTTATTAAAAGAAAGTAAGAATTCAAAAGATGTTACAGATATGTTCACTCGCGCAGCACACCATAAAAGGTGTTTTATCATCTATATTACACAAAATTTGTTTCCTGATGGAAAAGAAGCTCGTACACGAAACCTGAATACACACTATTATGCTATTTTCAAGAATCCGCGAGATAAAAGTCAATTTGAAATTTTAGCGCGACAAGTTGCACCCAGAGGATCAAAAGCCTTAATTGAAATTTTCAAGCAGCTACTGAAAAACCATACGGTTACTTATTCATTGACTTTACGCAAGAGTGTCCGGAAGAATTTAGATTTCGAAGTGATATTTTGAAAACTCCCATGATTATCTACAAACTATGAGTTCTTATTCTCGCATGATTGTTATTCCTCAGGATGAATATGTACAATTGACTGCCATGCAGCAAGTAAAGCAACCTCTGCAAATCAAATGTATAGGAAAGAAATAGATTATCAGCAAAATGTTCACATCAAAGATCCACATCGTGCTGTATTATTACAATCGGAAACTGTTGAGCAATTGAAAAACTTGAAGAATAAGATGCGTGACTCTGTATCGACTGCTACACCTTTAGCATCTCGCGCACATGCCATATCTCTTTTCAACAGTATTGAACCCCATCTCAATGTAAATGATAGAGGAGAAATCATTACAGATGAAAATAAAGTGATTGATGCTTCACGTTATGAAGACTTGATTCAGTATGCGACACGTAGAAAGCGCCGTCAGGGCTATGTTCCACCTGGTTGGTCATACTTTCTTAAACTATTGAAAAAGCATAATGTGCCAAAATTTGCTTTAAATAATGAGACATTGAAAGAACTTGATTCAACAGTGGCTACTACTCCAATGCTTCAGGCGATGAAAATGCCAACAAATTGGTTTAAGACGTCACCTGCTACATCCCCTCCCACACTCACTAAGCAAACAAGAGGAAGAACTCGACGTAGATCTCTACATCGCCACTAAAACTGGTAAAAGGAAAACGTAAAACAGCTCCTCCTAGGAAATACATGTTCTCAGACTATTAATATGAAGCAGATGTGTTGCTTGCCATGTAATGAGCCGCCAGAGTGAATGTCGTTGTCACTTGCACTTGCTGCGCCAGCTCTCATAATGAAACCCCTAAGCAATGTGAACACGATCGCAAAACGCTAAAGCTAAATGCTGCAGTTGTTGTAAATGTAGAAAGGCAAGAAAACAAAAAGATGAGAAGGAGGAAAAAGAGTCAGCCGTCATCGACTGAACGTTTGAAGTCAATCTATTATGATGTAAAACATCCGGCAGGATTTGCATCTATCAAGAAATTATCAAAAGCGAGTGGTCTTCCACAATCACAAGTGAAACGATGGTTAAAGGGTCAGGCTACCTATACACTCCACAAACAAGCGAAAAAGAAGTACCGCACCCGCCATTATATTGTTCATGACATCGATGAACAGTGGCAAGCAGATTTGTGCGATGTTGCCTCCATTTCAAAACATAACTCGGGCAATAATTTTTATTTTAACCGTCATTGATATTTTCTCGCGTTATGCGTGGGCTCAACCTTTAAAAAACTAAAGAAGGGAAAGGAGTAGCAAAAGCATTCCAAACAATTTTTCGAGAAGGTCGCATTCCAAAAAGAATTCAGAGTGATCAAGGAAAAGAGTTTGAAAATCAGCATGTGACAAGATTATTTGAGAGGCATGACATTGAGTTGTTTAGTGTAAAGAGCGCTTATAAAGCTGCACTCGTTGAACGTTTTAATCGCACATTAAAAAATCGCTTGTGGCGACATTTTACTGCCAACTTGACACAAAATTGACAAAGGTTCTACAAGATACACTCCATGCCTACAATCACTCTATCCATCGTTCTATTGGACTCAGACCAGTAGATGTAAATGCTGACAATGTAGATAAAGTGCGCGAATCATTCCAACGTAAACGCACTCATGTGAAATGTGATGTGAAAATTGGCGATAAAGTTCGTATCTCAAAAGTGAAAAGTGTTTTTGCTAAAGGGTACCTCCCGAATTGGACAGAGGAGGTATTTACAGTATCAAGGATTAATCAAAAAGACTCTCCGACCACCTACAAGTTGAAAGATTACGATAATGAAGAAATTGAGGGTAGCTTTTACCGCGATGAGATTGAGGTAGTCACTGAAAGTGAAACATATTTGGTAGAGAAAATCATTCGATGTAAAAAACGCAAGGTGAAGAATGGTGTCTTGTTAAATGGACTGGTTATCCTTGAAGTAAGAACTGTTGGATGCGTCGTGCCGACATCTTTCATCTAAGTGATCGACAGTGATTCATGCAAAGTTGTAACTAACAATGTTTAGGGTTTGAGCTATGAATCCAACTGCCTCATTTTATTCACGACCCTCCTACGTAAGTGGTGGAGGACAAATTTACATCGGCGCTCGCCGCCAACGTGGAGGTAGCATACTTGGTGCACTGAAATCTGTTGTAGCACCTCTCATATCCAATGTCGGTAGATCTTTAAAACGAAATGTTTTAAGTAATGCCGTTGGCTTTGCTGGTGATGTTGCTAGTGATCTTTCCAGAGGTAGAAGTTTTAAGAGCAGTTTGTTGAATCGTGGGAAGGAACGCGGTTTAAAAACATTGAAGCAGACCATTGCTGGTGTTACTCAAGGAAAGAAATCACCTAAACGAATGATAAAAGGAAGGAGGAAACATCGCGGAGCTGGTAAGGTGCGATCTTCAGTCAAAAGGCATTCTCGCAAACGTCGCAGAGGCTCTAATCATTCATCAGGCGCTAAACGACGACGCTGCTATAACTTCTAATCATGGAGTGTAAAACTTCCGGTTTTTGTTTGTTCGATCAACAAGCCATACAGACAGATATTCTTAGTTCAAGTATTTGGGTTAGATTAGTGGGGGGGGGGGATGGGGGGGGGGGGGGGGGGGGGGTGTTTGTGGTTTTTGGGTTTTTTGTTTTTTTTGATTTGGTTGGGTGTGTTTTGTTTATTGGGGGGTGGGGGGGGGGGGGGGGGGGTGGGTGGGGTGGTGGGGTGGGGGGGGCTCCTTCGAACAGCTGAGAATGCCTGGCCCCCATTGAATTTGTTATTCCTTTGTGGACGATCAGCCACCAACTATGAACTAACCAGCGCAGCAAGAAATTCAGGCGTAAACGCCAACCTCAATCGCCGCAGGCCCATTCACAATTGCCTCACACATCAAAGATAGACATCCCCCTAACACCCCAAAACCAACCTAACAACCACCACCAACTCTCAGAAACACCACACACTCCGCTAATGGTCGCCGCCTGAGGACTGTAGTGACCCACTCGAAACACCCACTCCCACGCACAAACCCCCACCAGTGACACACCTAAACCAGCCACCCTCCCCCCCCCGACCACCATTCCTCCAATTGCATTACACTCGCACCGCCTGCCCCAAATTCCTAATCCCCCCCCCCTGATTCATAAATACCCGCTCACATCACATCACCTACCACTACCCTACAGTGACCGCACACAGGTCCCTCTGCCTATTAAAAGCCAACAAACTCCTACCCCGAAAAACCCATAGACAACCCCCCTGCGCCACCCTCAGCCCAAGTAAACAGCCAGCAATTAAGCGCAGAAAGCCATTTGCTAACCGTAAGACAAAAAACGAATTCAAGAGGACAGAAAATTGCACCTGTTAACATTTAACGTCGAGTAGTACCGAATCCAAGTGTCATTAGAGGGCATGCTGAAGGCCTTAACCGCCAAAATGCCATTTACCCCGTTCAGCATACAAAGCTTCTCACCTTTACAATTCCGAAAGATCAAAAGAGTTTCATGAAAGATGGCCTCTTTCCATCGGAAGCACCGAAGCTCCTCATGGTGGCAATGGTTGAAAATGATGCATTTAATGGTAATATAAAGAAGAATCCTTTCAATTTTAAACACAATCAGTTAAGTGAAATTGCTTTACGTGTAAATGGTGTGAGTCATCCTGGTCCACCCTACAAACCAGATTTTGCTTCGGATCAATTTATGCGCAGTTATGTTGATTTTATGGATGTCTTTGGCTTTTACAATACGGATGACACCAACGGACTGACTATGAAAGAGTTTAAGAGTGGATATACTATTTATGCATTTGATTTGACTGCTGACAGCGATATTAGTGCACCCTATCGTCAAGCGAACGTGCCTCATAATATTCGTTTGGATTTGACGTTCAAAAGAACACTACCTGAGACGATCAATGTATTAATTTATGCAGTCTTCGATTCAAATATTGAAATTACAAAGTATCGTGACGTGATTCTTCAGTATAATCGTTAATGAGTTGGTTGACTGCTGACGATATTAAGACTAAAGTGCAGCGTAATGCAGACGAAGCGACGTTGAAAGCTTTCGATAATGTCTATTCACTCGATACCTTACCACCTGCAGTAAATCACTATCCCATCTTTATTGTGCTAAACACTCATTCACAGAATTTAGGCGGTGAGCATTGGAAAGCGATCTTTATTGGAGAAGACCGACGTGGTGAACTATTTGACTCTCTTGCTCAACCTCCAAATATACCAACACAGAAATGGTTGAGAAAACATACGCGTCAATATCAGCGAAATGAACGCATACTACAACATCCACTTTCATCAACGTGTGGTGCTTTTGTACTGTACTTCATCTTAAAACGTTTACATGTATCTCGATTTGCATCTGTTATTCAAAACTTTTCATGTAATCCATCCTCTAATGAAAAAATGATTTGTAAGTTCTATCATGATTTGAAATAAAAACATCATGTTGGAAAAATTGTTTTTTATTTTACAATCCGCTGGGTACGTACATACTCAATGAGATAGTCTAGGATCATATTTGCTTGTACATGAGATTTTAGTCCAGTAATGATCACTTTACTATTATGAAAGATTGCCACATGCACAGGTAACCAACAACTAATGAGAGCTGCAGGAAAAAGTTCGGGTTCATAACACAAACTGTAACTGCTGGTACGAATCTTCAAAAATGATAGACTGTCACTCAATTGAGTAGAGATCACCATATTGTCCACAGTCAGATTCGACATCACACACCTCTCCCTCTTCCATATCCGACGTAGTAGTCTTTGTAGCTCTAAGCGCATTGACTGCGCCGATGAATGAGAAAGGGCGCCGAGAATCTGTACAGTCCCATTTGGGAAGAGTTGAAGATTCCGTGAATTGTTCATCTTCACCACTAACATTTGAGGACGGCCCGGGTAATACTTGCTGTTTGGAAGCTGTTGGTGTAATGTTGTGAGATCGATTTTGGTGTAGAGTCTGAAGCGACGGAGAATGTTGACGATGGTGTAGCGATGGCGCTTCATGATGAAAGAATGAGTAAATTGAGCGATGTACCTTCCTTTTATACTTTTCCCAACTACCTTGATGAAATGTGAAGTTAGTATGAAGTTGGGAATGATAGAGTTGAATTCGCCGATTGTTGACGCGCAGCCAGATGCGATTTCCAATACGTGAATGTCTTTTCATATAGAAGTATTTCAAGTCCTTCATGATATGATGTAGAGATTGAAAATGACGATAAGATAAAGCAAACTCTCTTCTCACATTTCCAGTTGAATCTTTGAAATAGACGTTTCGATCATGATCCGTTTCAATACGTTGTAGGGAATCTAATTTCCAACTCATGGTGCGTGGTAATCATATCTGATTAAGATTTGCATAGTAGGGCGATGAACTCACGACGAATAAATGTCATGATGGAGCGATGTATGTATCTTCTATACTTCTCCCAATTGTATTTGCGAAATGAGAAACAGTTTGCGGAATGAGAATGGTAGATTTGAATTTCATTTCTGTAATGTTGAAGCCAAACTTGATCACCCAAGGAGATGAATCTTAATGTTTCAAAATATTCCAAATCCCTCATGATATCATTGAGGTTGACAAATTGTCGCCATGTTAATGTAATTCCTCTTGATGTATGACCATGAGAATTTTTGAAATGTACGTTTCCATCACGATCAACTCTGATATATTGTAGAGAGTCCAAAATCCAAGTCTTCATGATGTTATGCAAAGTTGCAGATTAGCAATATAAAAATGTCGTTTTATCATATTTTGCTTAGCAATGCGGCTACAAAGAGATTTACTAGTAATCGAGCCGCACTCTTTTCTACTCCCATTGATCATGCACAACAGCTAAATGGAAATTGGGAAGTGGGTGTCACTCAACTTGTTTATAGCAACTGTGTCTATACTTTTGATCATGAGGTGATGACTATTAATATGAGGCGTACAGCTGCTTATCAATGTGAAAAGGGGTGCCGAGTATACATTCCACAGTGGCCAAAGAAAGATCTCTTATCATGTAAAAAGTTTATATATGATTTCTTGAATAAAGCGTGTAAACATATTGTCCAATTTACTCCGCACAATGATGATTATAATTATGTACATCATGTAGTTGAGAAAGATTGGATTGTTGGTTTAAGTCCAAGTTTAAGAAATGATTTAGGCTACCTCGCTAGCGCCTTAACAAGCTATGATAATTTTAACGTTAATTACCACATAAGTGGTCATAAACAGTTAATATATCGAGAGGAAGCTTATTATGTAGATCTTATTCCAAGAAATGAGAAGACGTTGGTGAAGAAGATTGTGATTAAGCCAAGAAAGACAAACATGACTCCTGAAACATTATTGAAGAAATTTAATTATCTCCTTCGAGTTGATGGCAAACAAGTGGCAACATTGACTTATATTAAATCATCTAATCATATTGCAATAAGCAAATTAAATGATGATGATCTAGTATTAGTTTGTTCAAAAGATTTTCATCAGTTCTTACGACATCGTTCTGCAGCTGTTCATGGAAAATCTGATATGCAACATTTACCATGTGAAAGGTCAAATCAATTTGATACAGAATGGACCGTATCTTTATACAGAAAGTGTGTAGAGCCTTTAGGTGGTATCTTACATGAAACAAGAGTGTTGATGCCTCGCATTATTACTTCGGTTAAATTGGTTGTAGATTATTTAAATGAAGTGATTAATGAGCAACATATTTCATTTTCTGAAAAAGAAGGTACTTTGTCTCTCACTATAAGTGGAAAAGGTATTGAACTAATTATGGATAAAACTCTAATGGACATTTTGGGTTTTGATCAAAATATCTTTAAAAGTGGTACTGTAACCAAAGCTAGCGCAGACATGTCGCTATCGCGTCGTATTAACTATTTTCAGATATATTCCAATATTGGTGAAGATGTACGTGTGGGAGATGTTGAAGCTCCATTGCTAGCAATGATACCACATACAACATCCAAAACCCACAGCGCCTATACAACTACTCACACCCCATTATACAACTACATACACCATACAACTAACACTAACACCACAACAAAACAACCCAATTCATCACCCAAACAACACACAAAAAAACCACACCACACCCACCACAACACACACACAACCAACACCCAAACCAACACCACATCCCACCATACAACCACCCCCCCCCACCAACAACCACCCAACACACAACCAAACCACCACAACCACACCACACAACCAAACAAATAACCCACACCCCATCACAACCACCAAACCCACCAACACACCCAAAACCACAAACCCAACCACACCCACCACACCCCCCACCCAACCCCCAACCCCACCCCACAACCCCCACCACCCCCACCCCCAACCACCAACCCACCAACCACCACCCCCCCACCCAACCACCACCAACCCCACCACCCCCACCCCAACCAAACCACCCCAACCAAACCACCACCCCCCCCCCCACGCACCAACCCCACCACCACTCACACCCCCCTCACCACACAACCACCCCCGCCCACCCACCCCCCCCCCCAAACACCACCCCCCAACCCACCCACACCCCAACCTCACCCCCAAACCCTCCCCCCCCACCCCCCACCCCCCCACCAACAACACAAACGCACAACTCACACCCAACCAAACACCCAAAACAATCACCACCCCAACACCCATCACAGCCCCCCTCCACACCCCACCCACCCCTTCACACCACATCCCCACCCTAAACCCAACTCCCCACCACCCCACGCCCACACCCAACTCCAACCCAACGAACCAGCCAAAGAGCTGCAGTATTTTATCTGAGCATACTTTCAAGAAAGTGCATTATACAAAGCTGAAATCAAACTACATCCCACAAATTGATATTGCCATTTATGACGATGCTGGTGCGTTGATTCCTTTTCATAAAGATGCTGTGACAAGTATCACACTCCATTTCCGAATGAAGAGTTAATGCAAACGTATGCTAATATATTTTTCCAATGTGAATAATATGGAAAGTGAAAATAAGGACTCGTTTCTAATCTACTTGCCCAGTAATGCTTCTATGAATAAATTTCCCAAAAATAAACCATCAGACTATCGAGTAGAATTAAATCGCCCACTGCATTTAGAAGGTGAATGGGAGGTTGGCGTTTCTAGTATTTGCTATGATAGCAATATTCAGAATGTGAATGATTTGGAAGAAATGATATTGACTCCTCGCACCCATGATGGAATAACGATGAATAATGCATTTCAGTTCCCATACAATTTAACATCAGATGGAAAGTGGAACTATGAATGGATTCAGATAAAATCAGATTCTTATGAGCCATTTGGGAATGAGAAAATTATTAAGGCATTCAACAGTGGTAATACTTCCATCATGAAGAATAAAAATCAGAAAGCTTATGAGTTTACTATCTATCATTGGAGTGGGAGACAGTTCCTCCGCTTTCATTCTTTTACTAAAGGTCTTACGCTGAGGTTGGATAGTGAATTCTATCCACATCTTGGTTTTGGTCATGGACTACATCTAACGTCAATTGCTACTGCAAATGTTAAAAAAAGTTTATTCAAATCGAATCAACAAATTTCATTATAGATTTAAAATATTTGATGAAGATGTTGTAGAATGCGAAGAACGCATCATTTTGAAAAAGCGTGGTGTTCAACCTTTATCACTTATTGAGTTAGTAAAACGATGGAATGAGACTGTGGGTAA
>CAJQUW010001653.1:0-56382 GCA_907163375.1 Prostheceraeus crozeri | reverse complement strand
GATGCTTCGTTTTGAAGCTACAGCCCAAAACGTCCCAAATTCTAACTCTGTCGTTTTTCGCCAATGTCCCAAAATTTTAAATGGCGTCTCACATCTAAACGAAGACAGATAGGAACAAGCCGATTCTTTCACTGAATTTGTCTCACTCTTAGCTTTCAAACGAGCTATGGCACGACAAAATCCGTCCACTGGAAGCCAAAATCGAAGCAAGCTGTCCAGAGGGGGGGGGGAGTCAATGAAATTTTTCTCTCCGATGGCGTTCAAATTCACCATACCGATGCAGAATTTCACGCTGAATCCGAAGCTGGCCTCCGTTTTCTCATCCGATGCTTCGTTTGGGCGCTACACACCAAAACGTCCCAAATTCTAACTCTGCCAAAATTTTGAAGAAACATTTTTTCTCGCCGATTGACTTCAAATTCACCATACCGATGCGGAATTTTACGCTGATCACGAATCTAAAGTCCGTTTCACCATTCCACCACGCCAACCTAGACGGTCGCCCACGTCAACCTAGACGGTCGCCCACGTCAACCTAGGCGGTCGGCCACGTCAACCCATACGAGACCAACACATCCGAGTCTCACACTGTCGTTTTCGAGGGGGAGGGGAGGGGGAGGGGGGAGGGGGAGGGGGGAGGGGGGGGAGTCAGCGAACATGTTGTGAACGTGAACCAACCTGGCCGGCACACCACGACAGACCTCTGTCGTTCCAGAGGGGGGGAGGGGGAGGGGAGGGGGAGGGGGGGACGTCAGCGATGGCGGCCATCTTGCGCTATCTGGTGTTTGTCACTTCCTTACTACTGAACTCGAGATGAACACAGTTGGATTGTTACCAAATGTGAGATATGCAAATTTTTGCAGTTTTGAAGAAATTACCACGGGATTGACTGATAATATACCTTTGCATTTTCAGTTTGGTCAAAAGTAGTTTCAATTTAGTACAAATAAGATCAATTGGTCAATGTAAATCCATTTTCGGCAAACATAAGTAACTTCAAATTGGTCATTGATAAGTAGCAACGATTTCGTCAAAGTGACTAACTGCGTCATCCCGCTTTTGCAAATCACAATCAGTTTAGTCAAAGTGATTTCATATTGATCAGTGTTCAGCGAACGTGTCATTCTGGTCAATCTGGTTTCTGTAGGTATATATACCAAAGGCTCTAATGACAATCTGCAGTCAATCTGGCATCACTGAATATGCAGAGGGGAGCTTATCAAACTATCAACAATGTTGATCGCGAACGTTTGGTTGACGCCTTCATTGAAGGTCGAGATTATCAAGAGACAAGAGTTGGCAAGAAATTTAAACATTGCCCGTCAAACTGCTCGTAACATCATAGTTAATTTCATGATGAACGGTAGAGTAGAGCGGCAGAATCGAGGAGGGGCAAGACATCACAAGTTCGACGATGAAATGAGATCCTATTTGATATCAAAAATAGAAGAGAAGCCAACTATCACACTCAAAGAGCTCAAGGAGAAAATGCGTGTGGACTTACCCGATAAACCTGCTGTCAGTCATCAATGCATCAGTAAGCAAATTGATGGCATGTTTTATACTCTCAAAGATGTTCGGGCAGCACCGGTGCAGTGGAATACACCTCAAGTAAAGGAAGAGAGAAGTGTCTTCGCCAATTGGATGATGGGTGACGGTCTGCATACACACAAGGTGTTTCTTGATGAGTTTGGATGCAATGTGTGGACAGCCAGAACTAAAGGAAGATCCATATGCGGTGATCGCGCGGTTCGTATCGTGGAAGGACAAAGAGGTCAAAATGTCACCATCTGCTTGGCTGTAAGTCCCATACTTGGTGTTGTCCATTATTCCATCTTCGCTGGCGGAATGACCAAAGAAAGATTCAGTGATTTTTTGGTTGAACTTGGTGAATTAATGGCCATCGTCAATGGTAACTACGTTGTTTTATGTGACAACGCCAGGCCTCACATGGATGCTCCAGGATTCGGTAATCAGCAGCAAGGCTATCTTCGACATCTTCCGACAAATTCTCCTTTTCTAAATGCTTGTGAGATGGCAGGATCCTGCTTGAAAGCGACTGTGAAACGAAGTTTGTCGGAGCCACATATTCAAGCTGAAATTTACAATCGTACTTCTCCTGGTAATCTACAACTGCGAAGGATTCGTGTTGTTTCGCGTGAATTGGAGAACTGTTTACCGGTTGTTACTATTCAGAAGTGCAATAGTTTTCTGACTCATGTGATGAAGTACATTCCAGCATGTATTCGTAGAGATGATATATACGATTGAATAAAACATATACAAATGGAATTAAATGATTTTACTTTGATTAAATTGAAATTACTTTAACACTAGAAAGGCGGCGGCGTCATTTTTGACGCTTTCGATTTTTAAATCTGTCCTGCACTGTTGTATTATCATGAATCAGGATAATATCAGGTGACTTTTCCTAATTCCTATAGACGATGACTTGAGTCCTAGTTAGTTGCCATTTCCTACTTAAAATCTTAGAGATTTATTAGATTTACTTAAAAGCGCGGCTGGCGTCAAAAATGACGCCGTCAGTTATCAGATTGAAAAAGTCATTATATATTCCACATCATTTTGTTCACCGGTGTTTACGATTTCGTCCCTCATCACTAAAGATCATAAACAACGTCATAGTAGTTCATAACAATATGTTTTGATTGCATAACCAAAAAATCAAGCACAGTCAACACATAGGTGCACCTAACATATTTCTCTTTCCTTGCCATGCACACCACAGCACAACTTTCTACAAACACTGCAGACTGTGTTTGTTTTGTTGTGGTGAGCACTCACTTCACAATTTCGCCTTTTTGATGGGGATGGTGCAGCCCAATCACGAAGAGTTTGCGGTACTGACGTTTTGTTGAAAGAACACAGCTGTTCGCCAAGTTGTAGCATGAATGACTGGCGAGGTAATTGATCATTCACACATTTCTTGTAAAGGATCCACGAATTGATGATCGAAATGTCGAGAATGTTATAAAAGACGGTGATGGGCCATCGCCGAGTCTGAGCCTTTGTGGTATACTTTCGCGTCATAGAGTCCATAACATCCACTCCAGCCTTTGTAGAATTGTAGAATGCGATGGGTTCCGGCAATTTCTTGTCATTGTCCTGAATCTTGCAGGAATCATGCAAGGATGACAGTAGAACAACCATCTTTTTCTTCTTTCCCTTGTACGCAACAAGTGTAATTGGTTTGTCATCGAGCTTGTACGCATCACAACTGTACAGATCCATTGACGACTCGCGTGTAAGCACCCGACGTGGTATTTCTCTCCTTGTACGCCTTATTGTACCAACAATGGTAGTGTCTACCTTTATGAGATCCTCGGCCAGGGTTTTCGAAGTAAAGAAGTTGTCAGTGGTGACGTTGTATCCCTTCCGAATATATGGCAACATCAGCCTGAGCACAACGTGTTGACCCAGTTGTCCTTCATGGTCTTCTTTGCCGAGATAGGGGAATCCATTCAGAACGAAGTTGCTTTCTACTTCACATAGAATCCAAAACTTTATGCCGAACTTGTCGGGCTTGTTCTGCATGTACACAATGAATGGGCATCGAACCCGGCATGGCAACAACTGCTCATCCACGGTGAGATTCTGCTGTGGAATGTAAGTACTTTGACTGTTCTCGAATAATCGATCCCATAACTGAGAGATGAGTCCAAATCTATCACTCCTCACTCTGTCCTTCCTTTGTCCTTTGTCATTGAATCGCAAGTAACGCATAATGGAACGGAATCGGTCACGAGAAATAGTGTTCATCACAATGGGAAGGCCCCACTTCTTGTTCCACACTTCTTGTCATATTGATTTCGATCACGCCTCTGAATAACAAAGTGACTGTACATCACCAACGCCTCACTCGACAATGCACACATTGTATGCAAGGTGATACACACATGCAGAAGCAAGTATCCTGTAGTAATATCTTATAGCCCCTGAGTCGGCAAGGGAAAACCAGCGTGCGTGGCGAGAACGATAGTGTCTCTATCGACAAATCAAATAGACCAATATACGAACATTTCTGCAATCCACTATCAGTGGTACAGATAAACAGCTAAGCAATATACATCATTCTTCTACATCTCCCCTTTTAACAAACATTGTCATTTCACAGTAGGCGTATACAGTCATCGGTGTGTGTGAACAGTTCGGATCACATGATGATACATTAAACTGCAAATCAATTCAAGGCATGCAATTCAGAGGAAGCACTAATCACTATTAAAGATGTAACGATTAGGCGGAATAACTGGTCGACCTGATCGTGTCACGTAACAGTTCGTCTGAGGCGAATAGTCATCTGTTGCTGACACCACATTCGATTGAGATGCTGCATCCTGGAGAGGGTCTGGTATTCTCGAGATAATTGCAGATGAATCTTCTCTCGTCTTCTCTTCCTCCCCCGACCGAACCGGAGATGATGATGAAGAATACTCTCCGTGAAGCGTCCACGAGCCCTTGGTCGAATGAATCGCTGAACTCGTCTCCTTCTCTCGAAGAACACGCTGACATCGACTTCGTCATCAATACCAGTGCCAAACGATTTCGACGTATCCGGCTGCTACCAGAAGCTACAATAAAAGATCGGGGTTGCTCCGCCCGAGCAATAATATGTCCCATTCGTTTCAAGTCTCTAATCCAAACGAAATCATTAATTCCCAACTCCGGTAGTTCGCTAGTTCGATAGCGTCTGTCAAAATTTCTTTTTTGTTTCATGCGGTAGGATTCTTCCTTCTTGCGTAAATTATCCTCATTTGCAATTTCCGGTTTCAGCTTGGAAGGTATCACAGGTATTCTGGTTTGAAGCATTCTATTCATCAATAATTGACAGGGAGCTTTGCCGTTGATCAGAGGAGCAGTTCGGTATGCCAATAATGCCATGTAAGGGTCTGGATTTTTTCTCAGTAAGTTCTTTACTGTTCTAACTGCTCTTTCTGCTTCACCGTTAGCTTGAGGGAACCTTGGGGAACTGGTTTCATGCTTGAAGGAGTATATATGAGCGAATTTCCTGAATTCTTCAGAATTGTATTGAGGCCCATTATCAGAAATAACAGTTTCTGGTATTCCTTGGCAGGCAAAAATGCTTTTCAAACAGTTGACTAGATGCTCTGTCGTATAACCTTTCATTTCTCTGATTTCGATCCAACGGGAATAGTAATCAACAACAAGAGCATAAGTTCGGCTAGCGTGCTCAAAAATGTCGGATCCAACTTTCTGCCATGCATTGGAAGGAAATTCAGTAGGAATTAGAGGCTCCTTCCTTTCAGACCTGTTTTTCAAACAAACAGCGCAATTTGAAACAAAGTTCGCAATATGTTCTGAAATTTTAGGCCACCAAACAGCGTCTTTTGCTTTGGCACGACATTTAGATATCCCTAAATGGCCATCATGCAGTCTTGAGAGTACATCATCCCTTAGACATTTTGGAATAACAATACGTTCATTGTAGAGAAGGATATTGTCGATAATTGTAAAATGTGATCGATCATCCCAGAGCTGATTCAAGTGGGGTTCTGTTGGTCTATACTTCGGCCAACCGCCTGTAACGTATGTCTTGATTTCCTGGATGTCCTCGTCGTTGTGATGTGCTGTTATAATTTCGGATAGTTTCTGAGGTGATGCCGGAAGTTTCGAAACTGTGTGCCTTGCAAAGTGCTGAATTTCCGAGATAAATTCAATTTCTGACACTGTCGGGTTTTCTTGTGACACTCGTGATAACGCATCAGCAGTGTATTGAAAGCTTCCTGGTACATATCTGACATTGGGCGAATACCTCATCATCCTAAGTCGGAATCTCTGTATTCTAGCGGGAATTTTCGATAAATCTGTAGTACTGAGTAAAGGAACGAGCGGTTTGTGATCGGTTTCCAGATGGAAGTTCAAACCAAGGACGTATTCACTAAATCTTTCACATGCCCAACAGGACGCCAGGGCTTCTTTTTCAATAACTGCATACCTCTGTTCCGTGTCTGTTAAGGATCTAGAGGCAAAACATACCGGTCGTCTTGCTCCATCGTGTAACTGTAGAAGAACGGCTCCGATTCCAGTTGATGAGGCGTCCGCTGAGATAATAGTTTCTCTACGTGGGTCATAAGAGGCCAATGTTTCCGACGAAGTCAACATTCTTTTTATCTGTTCGAATGCTCGCTCTTGGCCGAAGCTCCATGTCCATTCATTATCGTCTTTCAATAGCTGGCGCAGTGGTTCATTGATCTGAGACAGTCGAGGGATAAATTTTCCAAGATGGTTTACCATTCCCATGAATCTCTGAAGTTCCTTTATATTTCTGGGCGGGGGAAAATTTCGAATGGCATCAGTCTTTTGTGGGTCAATACTAATTCCTTGCTCGTCGATGATATTTCCTAAAAACTTTATGGAATTTTTGGAAAATTCACATTTGTCACACTTCAGCGTTAGACCGGATTCTTGCAATCTACTTAAAACTTGATGTAGTCGCGAATCGTGTTCGTTGCGATTGGCACCGTGGACCAAGATATCGTCCATGTGACAAATAACTCCCTCGAGACCTTCTAAGATCCCTGACATGGTACGTTGAAAGATTTCTGGCGCCGACGAAATACCGAATGGCAGGCGGTTATATCTATACCTTCCGAACGGTGTCAAAAATGTAGTTAAATTCTTCGATTCCTCATCAAGAGGTATTTGCCAGAATCCACTGTTGGCATCAAGTTTGCTAAATACAGTACTTCTCCCCAGTTTTGCTAAGCTGGCATCCACGGAAGCCATCGGGTGAATTTCACGTTCTACTGATCTGTTCAAATTCGTCAAATCAACACAAATTCTTACTTTCTTATTGGCTTTCGGTACGCATACGAGTCCAGAACACCATTCAGTTGGCTCCGTGACCGGCGATATGACTCCAAGTTCCATCATTCTTTGTATCTCCATCTTAACTTCGGGCAAAAGTGGGTGGGCTATTCTTCTGGGTGTGAATATTTGTATTGGCTTAGATTCGGGTCTCAATGTGATATGATATTCTGTATTCAGCTTTCCTAATCCGTTGAATAAATTAGGGTATCTCACTTTGAAATCTTTTAAAGAACTTCCGACAACTTCATTAATTGCAGTCCGAGTAACTAGATTCAGTTTTTCGCAGGCCACCTTACTCAGGAGAGAGTATCTCTGATTTCTGAGAACGTACAAAACCTCGGAACAGCTGTTACCTCCGATGGTCAGGGTCGCTTCTATAACTCCGATCGGTCTCAATTCTGTACCACCGGGTCCTTGGAGACATTTATCGATGTGTGTCAATGATTCTACGTCGAGCCAAGGGACTGTATCACTCAATATGGAGACCGCCGCACCTGTGTCTAACTTGAATGCCGTTTTTCGACCATTAACCTGAACGTTTGCGGTCCAAAACCTATTGGAATTGCAGTCCACTGTTTCGCCCAAAAATGTACTTTCGTCATACCACTCATTGTTCCTTTCCGTTCCCTCAGCTATGTTTAACTCATTAACTTTAGAAGATAGATTTGGGGATCTCATTCGCAATCTGCAGGCTTTTACAAAATGTCCCCGGTTTGAGCAGTGATGACAAATAGCGTTCTTAGCAGGACAATTTTCTCGTTCATGATACTTCATAGCACAAAAGCGGCATAATTTTGTATAGCTAGTGCTACCACTGGTTGTAGGACCTCTGTTCGATAGTAAACTGTTGGTAAGGCGTCTGTTTGCGAAACTTTGGTTTACAGTTTGCTTGCTTTGTTTGACAAAATCAACAGATTCTTTATTACCCCGAACTACTTCGCGATTTAGTTTCCTCGATTCATGTTAGTAGTAAGCAAGTGACAAACACTCGACCGGCGCGCCCCCCCTCTGGAACGACAGAGGTTGTGGTCTGTCGTGGTGTGCCGGCCAGGTTGGTTCACGTTCACAACATGTTCGCTGACTCCCCCCCCCTCGAAAACGACAGAGTGTGAGACTCGGGTGAGTTGGTCCGACCGCCTGGTTGACGTGGCCGACCGCCTAGGTTGACGCGGGCGACCGTCTAGGTTGACGTGGGCGACCGTCTAGGTTGACGTGGGCGACCGTCTAGGTTGGCGTGGTGGAATGGTGAAACGGACTTTAGATTCGTGATCAGCGTAAAATTCCGCATCGGTATGGTGAGTTTCAAGTCAATCGGCGAGAAAAAATTTTCAACATTTTTCGAAAAAACGACAGAGTTAGAATTTGGGACGTTTTGGTGTGTGGCGCCCAAACGAACCATCGGATGGGAAAACGGAGGCCAGATTCGGATTCAGCGTGAAATTCTGCATCGGTATGGTGAGTTTTAAGTCAATCGGAGAGAAAAATTTTCGCTGACGTCCCCCCCCTCTGGACAGCTCGCTTCGATTTTGGCTTCCAGTGGACGGATTTAGTCGTGCCATAGCTCGTTTGAAAGCTAAGAGTGAGACAAATTCACTGAAAGAATCGGCTTGTTCCTATCTGTCTTCGTTTAGATGTGAGACGCCATTTAAGATTTTGGGACATTGGCGAAAAACGACAGAGTTAGAATTTGGGACGTTTTGGGCTCTAGCTTCAAAACGAAGCATCGGATGGGAAAACGGATTTCACATTTGGAATCAGCGTGAAATTCTCTATCTGTATGGTGAGTTTCAAGTCAATCGGCGAGAAAAAGTTTCGCTGACTCCCCCCCCCCCTCTGGACAGCTTGCTTCGATTTTGGCTTCCAGTGAACGGATTTTGTCGTGCGATAGCTCGTTTGAAAGCTAAGAGTGAGACAAATTCACTGAAATAATCGGCTTGTTCCTATCTGTCTTCGTTCAAAAGTTACAGCGGTTACAAGATTTTAGGACGGAGCTCGCTTACCTGAAAAAATCCTAAGTGTCAGAGTGACTTTGTATGGGTAAAATTTTGAAAATTTTCCAAAGTGTGGAATTTCGACCTGGGACCGCCACCAAAACATTTTTCATCAAATTTTGAAATTTCACTGACGTCCCCCCCTCTGGACAGCTTGCTTCGATTTTGGCTTCCAGTGGACGGATTTTGTCGTGCGATAGCTCGTTTGAAAGCTAAGAGTGAGACAAATTCACTGAAAGAATCGGCTTGTTCCTATCTGTCTTCGTTTAGATGTGAGACGCCATTTAAGATTTTGGCACATTGGCGAAAAACGACAGAGTTAGAATTTGGGACGTTTTGGGCTGTAGCTTCAAAACGAAGCATCGGATTGGAAAACGGATTTCATATTTGGAATCAGCGTGAAATTCTCTATCTGTATGGTGAGTTTCAAGTCAATCGGAGAGAAAAAGTTTCGCTGACGTCCCCCCCCCTCTGGACAGCTCGCTACGATTTTGGCTTCCAGTGGACGGATTTAGTCGTGCCATAGCTCGTTTGAAAGCTAAGAGTGAGACAAATTCACTGAAAGAATCGGCTTGTTCCTATCTGTCTTCGTTTAGATGTGAGACGCCATTTAAGATTTTGGGAGATTGTCGAAAAACGACAGAGTTAGAATTTGGGACGTTTTGGGATGTAGCTTCAAAACGAAGCATCGGATTGGAAAACGGATTTCAGATTTGGAATCAGCGTGAAAGTCTGCATCGGTATGGTGAGTTTCATGTCAATCGGAGACAAAAATTTCGCTGACTCCCCCCCCCTCTGGACAGCTCGCTTCCATTTTGGCTTCCAGTGGACGGATTTTGTCGTGCCATAGCTCGTTTGAAAGCTAAGAGTGAGACAAATTCACTGAAATAATCGGCTTGTTCCTATCTGTCTTCGTTTAGATGTGAGACGCCATTTAAGATTTTGGGACATTGGCGAAAAACGACAGAGTTAGAATTTGGGACGTTTTGGGCTCTAGCTTCAAAACGAAGCATCGGATGGGAAAACGGATTTCATATTTGGAATCAGCGTCAAATTCTCTATCAGCATGATAAGTTTCATGTCAATCGGAGATTTTGAAGTCAATCGGAGAGAAAAATTTTCAACATTTTTCGGAAAAACGACAGAGTTAGAATTTTTGCGATGGCTGCCTACTGTAGAGCCAAAACGAAGCATCGGATGGGAAAACGGAGGCCAGATTCGGATTCAGCGTCAAATTCTACATGGAAATGGTGTATTTCTAGCTCAATCGGAGCACTAGAACCGGAGATAGACGGGTTTTTTAGTGTTTGGATGATGGGTATTACGTCATCAGCTGATCGCCACATACTATATAAGCTGGGAACCGACGGAGACTTGTCATTCAGACGAGAGATTGCCAACGGTAAGTCGTCTCTCTGAGCTCCGATGATAGCTTCGGACATTCCAAATTCCGAGTTTCTGTAAGAAACCGACTTAGAAAATTTCATTGCTGATATCAGCTAAGGCGTCAAACTTAGAGGTTCGCCAGGAGATGGCCTTCGTCTCCAGGCCATAAAAGACTCCAAAACTTTAAAGGCTTGTAACTTTGCTTCTACAAGTCCGTTTGACTTGATTCAAAAAAGGTTCGGTCGCTATTGACCTGCCCTAAGTGATAAACTACTTATAAAATTTCATAAGTAGTGCTAAAAAGTTGAAAAATTTAAATTCACTAGTTTTGGAGGTTTTCTGGGGTTTTCGACCCTGCTGAAGTCAATGAAAGCATTTTTAATGATGTGTGAGCCAGTCTTCTCATGCTATAAGCGGCTTTTCACTGAAAGCGAGCAAGACACGGAGAGTTTTGCTGTAATATTCCACTGACAGGGTGTTCCTTCGGGACGGCGGACGATGCCGTAGTGATAAGTGTGGCAAGGGAATGTGTCATATTTGAGACCGTAACCGCTGGGACAACTGATGTCTCATGTTGGGCATTTGACACAGCTCTCAACGTAGCACTTTGAACGCCAATCGGTTGAGTCTTAGCTATCTTGTCATGGGTGGCCTCTAAACATCTCCATTGCAAAACGCTGGTGAATCAAGCACTCTACGGCTTGCTATCAAGCTGATCAAAGCAATAACTTGGGATGTTTCCTCAAGGTTTTCAAGTATGCTAAGTTCAAATCTGCTATCAGATTTCAAATTTAACTAAGTCTAAGGCAGCTTTGAGGGGTTAGATCCCAGCTACTGTTCACTACCTTTGACTCGACGTTGCTGTTACCACTTCGGGACAGTGACAATGATGTCTTCAGCTGTAAATAGCGGGTATCGGGGAAGATCTCTCACTTCCCTAGTGATCAGTACAAGACCTTCGGGCTGTCGACGGGATCGAGTGCCACTCACTACACTCAAATCTATCATTCCTCACTAAGTGTAAAAATCATTGTTTTCCGTTTTTCGCTTCAGAAATGCCGAAATACAATAATATGAAGACCAGTTTCAAACTGTGTCAATGGCGGAAGGTATTCCGAGCTGAGGCCTTCAAGAAGCATGCTTGTACTAACAAGAAACAGATAGGGGTCGCTCGCTACTATTGCGGAGTCCACAAAGTCAGTCGCTTAAGTGAGCGGCTGGAGGATTGGCACTCACAACACAGCGAGTGTCAAACAGGCGAAGTAGGCGAAGAAGAACGGAGTTCACTCTTCGCCACTGAGGCCACTGAGCTACAATCCGCCATTGAAGCGATTGCCGCTGTATCGTCACTTAGTAGCGAGAGCTCGCTGACCAGCAGCGATAGTGAGGAGGAGGAGGGAGAGCTACAGTCGCAACTTATCGAGGACGTCGACCTCGATCGCGAGACCCCTACAGCCGTAACTGCGAGTGGAATTGCAACACAATGTCGCAATTTTGTCAAGCGCCCGCCGGTGATCGCCGAACGGGATAGACTAAAGAAAGAGGCGGAGAAGTTGAAGGAGGAGGCCTTCTCATACAAGGCAAAGTATGAGGACCTAAAGAACGTGGCCGGAGAGATGAAGAAGGTGAAGGAGAGATTAAGCGAGCGGGATGGCGAGTTGGAGCAGGAGAGGCTTAAGACTCTCGAGGGGAAAGCCAGAGAAGAGGCTTTACTAGCAGAGAGGGAAAGTAGGGAGAAGGAGATACGAAGGTTGAAGGAGGAAGTGGAGAGACTCCGTGTGCAGATGGCTAAGGTGGTCGAGACGAACCACGAGCTGCACCGTTCGGCGCAGCTGGTGGATCGCGATCGAAGGTTGCGTTCCAGTCGTCTGCACATCCCTATTAGAAAGGGGAGAGTAGCAGAAACTCCTCTCTTGTACGAGCGTGGAAGAGGGGAGAAATGCTACTCTCGGGTGAAGAAAAGGGTGGAGTGTCTACACTTCACCTTCGATCATCGTGATCCGATCTCGAATTTCCTTTATGAGGAAGCGTCCGAGAAGATCTGTAAGTAAAAATGACTAAATTAAAATGTAAGATGATAACTCACTACTTCTTTCTTTACAGACATCCAAGAGAAGCGACCACCCGCCCCGTTGCCGGAGCCGCAGTCGAAACAGCAAGCCTGAGTCCCTACCACACACCCCGAGAACGAACCATCGGCTCTCTTAAGGGCCACCATGGGGCAAGACATGATAGAACCTCCTCGCGGTTTGCCCTGGGCAGTCTTCGGACTGGCGAATACTATCATTAAGTTGAATCTGCTATCAGTCAACTTGAACGTTGCAAATGAAGTTCGGTGTAATACTTCCTTTCGACGGGCGTTCCTGTAAAGGGCGGCGGTGAAACCCGTAGCTATGTATACCGCAAGGGACATTCGGCAATGGTCAATCTTGTTAAACCTCTCTGCGTCATGTTTGCAAGTGATTGCCTCTGTCTCAACGTAGTATGCATTCGCGCCAGGGCGACATTTAGCCAACTGTCGAAGGTTGCCTAAAACTTTCCATTGCATACGTTATGAGAACCATGAGTTCTACCTGTCTCTATCAATGAGACGAATTGATGAATTGAATGAAATGGGAGGACACTCACGCGCCACACGCAACATAACACACTTCTCTCTTTCGTAGTCTAACAAGCTCTTTACACATGGATCGCAGTCGATTGCTATCCCTGTATCAGAAGTGTAAGCTATCTTAATTTTATCTAACACTATTTCATCTACCATTATCATCCATATGAAATGTTATAAGAATTGCAAGTTAAACTAAGTGTGCTACTATTTCCAAATGAAAAAGTATACATGGTTAAATCATCCACTGAAGCCCCATTCAAGTAAGTCAGTATGAAAGCAAAGATAATATGAAATAAAAATTTATTATTGCATGTATTTCAAAAGGTCTTCATCGTCAATATCGTCCCAGAGTCTGGCTTCACATAGATAACAAAAACAGTTCAGTTGCTTTAATCGTTCTTCCACTGCGAGCCTCACTTTATCAATATACTCCCACTCTGCCATAGTTCGTGGCTGGGAGTTAGGGGTGTACCACTCCCATAATTGGTGGAGGAATTTCGTGCTGGTGATCTCCATCACATCGTCAGTATCGTACTGGAGATACTTCCACCTCACGCCTGTTAAGTCGGGACACTCCTTCTCACATACACTCTCCTCTTCCTCGTCCGCTGGTAATGATAACTTTCGTATATTGTCCAGTCGGTACACCTTCTCCACCTTCGCCTTTCTTGGTGCATTTGGTTTAACGAGCGCCTTTGGTGTTGAGCATGGAGAAGAGAATTTTGTGTTTGGTGTTGTTGGAGGGCTTGTCATGTTGACTGTGAATAATGACTTTGAAATGTTTTCTAATTCTTAAGTATACACAAGCAGCCAATCAGAATGAACATCCAATGAATGAAGAGAATGAAAGTATATAAGCAAAGTGACATCCGTATCATTTCACTCTGTCTTTGAGACGCATAAGTGAACTGTTGTCTAGCGAATTCTGTATTTGAGGCGTACAAGTGAACTGCTCTTTAGTGAATTCCAAATTTGAGTGAAGTCTCTATCTTGTTGAAGTATCAAGCTTAAACATAATTTCGTTCAAATGGTAAGTTGAAAATTTCCTCTCTCATCTCCCTCAAACGTGTGGCTAAAAGCATCTTCCTCAATTTCAGGCATCAACTTCATCACCAACACCCTCCCTTCTCGAGGAAAGTTTAGAGTTGTTGAGTCAAGGTAGGTTGTAACAATACACTGAGACTTGAACAGAGATGAAAGAATGATTTCTCTTTCAGGTGATACCAGTTCCATCTCGTGCGAGTCCATATCAACATTGTCGCGGGAATGCGACGATCGGCAATGTGCTGACTGTGGACACATCTTCACGAGGAAGCGTGATCTCACCCGACACATCAAGCGAGGTGTTTGTCGACCTAAGCCGGCATCAATCTCCGAAGGTAGGGATGATTCTGTTAACGATGTCTCCTTTTCTTGCGACTTGTGCGCTCAGTCTTTCGAGACACGTTTTGAACTATCTTCGCACAGACTTCAACATACACACACGAACGATACCTACACCAACGGTACCTCCTCTATCCGACTCACTGAAGTGTCCATAAATAATTTAGTGAGGAACTACCAGATGGACTCCTCAGAAACCATTGCTAACTTTGAGGAATGGTTTCATCAAAATTCATCATTGATAGAAGTGCTCTTCAACAATTTAGACAATTTTAGGATGAAGGCGCTCATCTATCTTAAAATAAAATATGTAAAAATCGACCACCATACTGGACAAATAATAGAGAGGTTGGAGTTTCACATACCCTCCTCTCCTGCAACCGAAGTTGTAGACTGTGAGTCTTGGATAAATTTTCATATCCAAGGGTTAAAATTAAATATAGATAAATTTAACGAGCGTGATAGTGGACTCGTTTTTGATGGTATTGAGACCGCCATGATTAAAATCAGTTTATTAGGAAATCATAGTGGTCGAGGCTGCTTTAAACTTCCGAAAAATTTAAGAAATAAAGCAGCAGTCATTTCTGTAGATTGCGAATCGCAATGTTTTAAGTATGCCGTCCTCTCCATTCTCCACTATAATGATGTGCAGAATAGCCGATACCGCAAGAGTAAGTATCAACAGTGGGAGAATGAATTAAACTTCGATGACTGCAATAGTGACGATATGTAAATTAAAGATATAGAAAAATTTGAAAAATTGAACAACATCAAAATAGTTCTCCATGTTTGGGAAAAAGGATTGAAGGGTGTGCGCTACAACTCGCGTTCGAGTTGTTATGAACGTACAGTAAACCTGTTATTAGTAAAACAGGATGATAGTGAGGAATGGCACTACTGCGGTATTCCCAAAATCTCTCGCTTATACCACCACTTAGAAAACTCTAGTAGAGAGTTATATTACTGCGACAGATGTATTCGCCACTTTAGGAGGAAAACTAAATTTGAAACTCATTACGAATGGTGTAAGCGAGGTAAACTACAAATGGAGCGCATGCCCAAAGATAAGGAGTTTTCATATAGAGAGAATGGTGATGAACTAAGTCCTCTTCGTGTCATCTATGCTGACATCGAATGCTATATCGATGATAACATCCATCGACCAGCAGCCATTTCCTGCTATGAAGTATGGCATGATCACTTTAGGAGTAGGCAAAATAAAATGCGCGTCTGGCAAGGTGAGGATTGTATTTACCAATTCCTACAATTCCTCGAACAGGCTGTAAAATTTCAACAAAAGTATGATGGTGAACTCTATCGCAGATCATTGCATATGACAGCAGATGATCAAGCAAAATTTGATAGTTGCAACGTTTGCCCCAAATGTAGGAAAACATTTGACGATGATAAGATTAAGAAAGTGCGCGACCATGATCACATCACTGGTAAATTTAGAAACGCACTCTGTTCAAAATGTAATTTTTCGCTGAGGATGAAGCGGCGTACATTACCCGTCATTTTCCATAATTTCAAGGGCTACGACAGCCATATGATAATAAAAGGAGGTTTAGGTCAAATGAAAGAGTGGAAGCTTGATGTAATAGCACAAACGAGAGAGAAGTTTATGGCCATGACAGCAAAAGTGCCTGTCGATAAAACTAAAGAAAATAAGACGGTCTATTTTGATATAAAATTTTTAGATTCCTACCAATTTATGACTGCATCACTGGCCTCTCTCGTGCAAAATCTGAAGTCTCTTCCACTAACACAAAATCTTAAGAAACAATATCCAAATTTAACTAATGAAGTCATCACACGGAAAGGAGTCTTTCCATATGCATATTTTGATACGATTAGTAAACTCGGCGAGACTTCTCTTCCGCCCATAGATAAATTTAAAAATGATTTCACCGGCGCAGAATGTAAGACCGAAGATTATGATCATGCACAAGATGCATGGATAAAATTTGACTGCCATACATTTGGCGAATATATGATTGCCTACCTTAAGTTAGATTTATTTTTGCTGGCTGATGTATTTCAGGAGTTTCGACGAGTGGCATTAGAAGAAGATAAGTTAGATCCCGTCCACTTTGTCAGTCTACCAGCCATGTCATTTAAGTCTGCTTTTAAAATGACTGGTGAGACCATTCATCTCTTACAAGATCCAGAGATGTATAATTTATTTGAGCGAGGAATTCGCGGTGGTCTCACATTTGTAAATAAACATAGGTTAAAATCAAAAATAGTAGGCAATGACCAGACTCATCTTAAGTATTATGACCAAAATAATTTGTATGGTAGTTCATTATCCAAACCGCTACCTCACTCTGAGTTTAGCTGGTTAGATGATAGTGAAATTCAACATTTCTCCAACCCTTCCAACATACTAGCAATTCCAGATGAAGGTGATTGGGGATATTATTTTGAGATAGATCTAATCTATCCAAATAATATTAAACATAAAACCGTGGATTTTCCACTCGCACCCGAATCAGGTGAAGTGACCAAAGATATGTTTTCCGACTTTATGAAACAATTTCATAAAGATTTAGAATCATGTGGACAACCCAAGTATAAGCCTTGCCGCAAACTTTTACTCACCCAGTATGATAAAGAAACCTATCTAGTCCACTTTAGCATCTTAAAATTTTATTTAGAAATGGGTATGATTTTAAAAAGAGTTCACCGCATTATTAAATTTAGACAGAAAGCCTTCCTCAAACCCTACATAGATAGTAACAGCCAGAAACGTGCACTAGCCCAAAATAATTTTGAAAAAGATTTTTATAAATATAAGAACAACAGTCTATTTGGTAAGACGATGGAGGATGTTAGAAAGCGCGTAAACTACAAACTAGTTAATGATGATCAAAAGTATCACAAATTGGTCTCATCACCTCTATTCATCGATAGAGACATTATCGATGAGGACCTTATAGGTGTTAAAATGATAAAATCTGAAGTTGAGTTGGGCAAACCCATCTATATTGGTCAAGCTGTACTAGATTACTCTAAGCTTGAAATGTACCAACTCTTCTATAAAATACTAAAACCATGTCCTCTCGTAAAAGAGGTTCGTTTGTTGGGTGGTGACACAGATAGTTTCTTTTTAGGTATTACCACTCAAAAAGATTTAAATTTCAATGAAGTAGGAAAATCTTTAGAAAGATATTTTGATACATCAAATTATCCTACTGATCACCCACTCTACTCCATCAAAAATAAGGCAAAACTTGGCTGCTTTAAGGATGAGACAGCAGGGAAGGAAATAGATGAAATGATTCTCCTCCGTCCAAAAATGTACAGTATGAAATTAAAGGATAGCGACGATAGTATTAAGCGTGCTAAAGGCATATCAAGATCATTGGTCTCTAACATGAAACATAAAAATTTCAGGAAAGCCTATAGAAATAAAAATATAACGTTTGTCAATATGACAATCTTAAAATCTAAGTCGCATGAGATCAAAACTCATACTTTTAGGAAACGGGCGCTTTCAGCATGGGAGGATAAGAGGTGCTGGTTAGAACACAACATATCTCTTCCACATGGACATCCTGACACAAACATACCACCACCCAAAAGAATTAAACTCACACTACCACATTCATGAGACGTCTTAGCATAATCATCCTTAACTTAGTATTTTGATGTTGATTTCTGTAGATAAACATTGTTGTTTTATGTATCGCATGAGATTGTTTTTTCCTTGTGAATATGTGTCCACATCTGTACATTCCCCATGTGATGACTTTTCCACTGAAAGACATTTTTCCTATCCCTGTATATTTCCACCCTTCACGAAGTAAAAAGACTTTTGTATATAGCAATGTTTATTGAAGTGCGCTCATGTATATATTTTCAGTGGATGTTGTATAAAGTCTATTGCTTCACATTCATGTACATATTTCAATAAATGTTGTATAAAGACTTCACTTTGTTTTCCGAAACACTAAAGTTATGAGGGATTTAGTATCTTTCACGTGGATGCACTCTTGTAAACCATTGGTAATTTTGATAGCAATAGAGGGTATAGTTTGTTTGACGACGGGATGATAGAAAATAGATTCAAACATCTTCTCGACTATTCCATATGAAGCGTCTTTATCATGAATGAAATCGCGTAAAATGTATTCTTTTTTCTCACCAACAGAAATAGGTAGAATCAAATCACTTTGAATGTAAAGGTGCTGTTCATGTTTATCAAGTGTCATTGGTGTTTCTATACCAATCGTATGCGCAGCAGCAAACACAGTTTGTAGCATTGAAAAACCAAAGAGTTTTTTCAAATTTTTACTCAATTGACATTGAATGTCATCACCCAGTCTCAGAACAACGCGTTGATTTTCAATTGAAAACGAAATGTGGTGTGTCTTTACATCATATTTACTTTTCATCACATGCTTCAACTTCTGTTGTATATAAGGATTTACTACATGAATGAAGCTTTCAACTGTATGATATAGACGCGGCATTATATTGATAGCAACTTTAGATTCTTCATAAGACTGGTAAATTTTCTTGATGCGATCGCCATAGATGTCCACCCACCATTCATCATTAACTGAATCAGCTTTAGTGTGATATTCATGAGAAGCATACACCACACCGCTTCCAATAATAGGTGTATAATGTCTTACAAAATGACGCAAGGTTGGAGAGAAATAAACTGTAAGTTTGTCATTATATTTCTGAATAACCAACTTGTTTTTGTCCGCCATAATTTTTTCTCCATACTTCTTACCCACAGTCTCATTCCATCGTTTTACTAACTCAATAAGTGATAAAGGTTGAACACCACGCTTTTTCAAAATGATGCGTTCTTCGCATTCTACAACATCTTCATCAAATATTTTAAATCTATAATGAAATTTGTTGATTCGATTTGAATAAACTTTTTTAACATTTGCAGTAGCAATTGACGTTAGATGTAGTCCATGACCAAAACCAAGATGTGGATAGAATTCACTATCCAACCTCAGCGTAAGACCTTTAGTAAAAGAATGAAAGCGGAGGAACTGTCTCCCACTCCAATGATAGATAGTTAAATCATAAGCTTTCTGATTTTTATTCTTCATGATGGAAGTATTACCACTGTTCAATGCCTTAATAATTTTCTCATTCCCAAATGTGTGATGAATGATTTTGTATGGGAACTGAAATGCATTATTCATCGTTATTCCATCATGGGTGCGAGGAGTCAATATCATTTCTTCCAAATCATTCACATTCTGAATATTGCTATCATAGCAAATACTAGAAACGCCAACCTCCCATTCACCTTTTAAATGCAGTGGCCGATTTAATTCTACTCGATAGTCTGATGGTTTATTTTTGGGAAATTTATTCATAGAAGCATTACTGGGCAAGTAGATTAGAAACGAGTCCTTATTTTCACTTTCCATATTATTCACATTGGAAAAATATATTAGCATACGTTTGCATTAACTCTTCATTCGGAAATGGAGTGTGATACTTGTCACAGCATCTTTATGAAAAGGAATCAACGCACCAGCATCGTCATAAATGGCAATATCAATTTGTGGGATGTAGTTTGATTTCAGCTTTGTATAATGCACTTTCTTGAAAGTATGCTCAGATAAAATACTGCAGCTCTTTGGCTGGTATGGTATCATTGCTAGCAATGGAGCTTCAACATCTCCCACACGTACATCTTCACCAATATTGGAATATATCTGAAAATAGTTAATACGACGCGATAGCGACATGTCTGCGCTAGCTTTGGTTACAGTACCACTTTTAAAGATATTTTGATCAAAACCCAAAATGTCCATTAGAGTTTTATCCATAATTAGTTCAATACCTTTTCCACTTATAGTGAGAGACAAAGTACCTTCTTTTTCAGAAAATGAAATATGTTGGTCATTAATCACTTCATTTAAATAATCTACAACCAATTTAACCGAAGTAATAATGCGAGGCATCAACACTCTTGTTTCATGTAAGATACCACCTAAAGGCTCTACACACTTTCTGTATAAAGATACGGTCCATTCTGTATCAAATTGATTTGACCTTTCACATGGTAAATGTTGCATATCAGATTTTCCATGAACAGCTGCAGAACGATGTCGTAAGAACTGATGAAAATCTTTTGAACAAACTAATACCAGATCATCATCATTTAATTTGCTTATTGCAATATGATTACATGATTTGATATAAGTCAATGTTGCCACTTGTTTGCCATCAACTCGAAGGAGATAATTAAATTTCTTCAATAATGTTTCAGGAGTCATGTTTGTCTTTCTTGGCTTAATCACAATCTTCTTCACCAACGTCTTCTCATTTCTTGGAATAAGATCTACATAATAAGCTTCCTCTCGATATATTAACTGTTTATGACCACTTATGTGGTAATTAACGTTAAAATTATCATAGCTTGTTAAGGCGCTAGCGAGGTAACCTAAATCATTTCTTAAACTTGGACTTAAACCAACAATCCAATCTTTCTCAACTACATGATGTACATAATTATAATCATCATTGTGCGGAGTAAATTGGACAATATGTTTACACGCTTTATTCAAGAAATCATATATAAACTTTTTACATGATAAGAGATCTTTCTTTGGCCACTGTGGAATGTATACTCGGCACCCCTTTTCACATTGATAAGCAGCTGTACGCCTCATATTAATAGTCATCACCTCATGATCAAAAGTATAGACACAGTTGCTATAAACAAGTTGAGTGACACCCACTTCCCAATTTCCATTTAGCTGTTGTGCATGATCAATGGGAGTAGAAAAGAGTGCGGCTCGATTACTAGTAAATCTCTTTGTAGCCGCATTGCTAAGCAAAATATGATAAAACGACATTTTTATATTGCTAATCTGCAACTTTGCATAACATCATGAAGACTTGGATTTTGGACTCTCTACAGTATATCAGAGTTGATCGTGATGGAAACGTACATTTCAAAAATTCTCATGGTCATACATCAAGAGGAATTACATTAACATGGCGACAATTTGTCAACCTCAATGATATCATGAGGGATTTGGAATATTTTGAAACATTAAGATTCATCTCCTTGGGTGATCAAGTTTGGCTTCAACATTACAGAAATGAAATTCAAATCTACCATTCTCATTCCGCAAATACAATTGGGAGAAGTATAGAAGATACATACATCGCTCCATCATGACATTTATTCGTCGTGAGTTCATCGCCCTACTATGCAAATCTTAATCAGACATGACTACCACACATCATGAGTTGGAATTAGATTCCCTACAACGTATTGAAACGGATCATGATCGAAACGTCTATTTCAAAGATTCAACTGGAAATGTGAGAAGAGAGTTTGCTTTATCTTATCGTCATTTTCAATCTCTACATCATATCATGAAGGACTTGAAATACTTCTATATGAAAAGACATTCACGTATTGGAAATCGCATCTGGCTGCGCGTCAACAATCGGCGAATTCAACTCTATCATTCCCAACTTCATACTAACTTCACATTTCATCAAGGTAGTTGGGAAAAGTATAAAAGGAAGGTACATCGCTCAATTTACTCATTCTTTCATCATGAAGCGCCATCGCTACACCATCGTCAACATTCTCCGTCGCTTCAGACTTTACACCAAAATCGATCTCACAACATTACACCAACAGCTTCCAAACAGCAAGTATTACCCGGGCCGTCCTCAAATGTTAGTGGTGAAGATGAACAATTCACGGAATCTTCAACTCTTCCCAAATGGGACTGTACAGATTCTCGGCGCCCTTTCTCATTCATCGGCGCAGTCAATGCGCTTAGAGCTACAAAGACTACTACGTCGGATATGGAAGAGGGAGAGGTGTGTGATGTCGAATCTGACTGTGGACAATATGGTGATCTCTACTCAATTGAGTGAAAGTGTATCATTTTTGAAGATTCGTACCAGCAGTTACAGTTTGTGTTATGAACCCGAACTTTTTCCTGCAGCTCTCATTAGTTGTTGGTTACCTGTGCATGTGGCAATCTTTCATAATAGTAAAGTGATCATTACTGGACTAAAATCTCATGTACAAGCAAATATGATCCTAGACTATCTCATTGAGTATGTACGTACCCAGCGGATTGTAAAATAAAAAAAAACAATTTTTCCAACATGATGTTTTTATTTCAAATCATGATAGAACTTACAAATCATTTTTTCATTAGAGGATGGATTACATGAAAAGTTTGAATAACAGATGCAAATCGAGATACATGTAAACGTCTTAAGATGAAGTACAGTACAAAAGCACCACACGTTGATGAAAGTGGATGTTGTAGTATGCGTTCATTTCGCTGATATTGACGCGTATGTTTTCTCAACCACTGCTGTGTTGGTATAT
The DNA here is from genome assembly GCA_907163375.1 of Prostheceraeus crozeri. NCBI lineage: Eukaryota > Metazoa > Platyhelminthes > Polycladida > Euryleptidae > Prostheceraeus > Prostheceraeus crozeri. The sequence goes on along the minus strand of CAJQUW010001653.1, from coordinate 33,803 downwards.
TTGGAGGTTGAGCAAGAGAGTCAAATAGTTCACCACGTCGGTCTTCTCCAATAAAGATCGCTTTCCAATGCTCACCGCCTAAATTCTGAGAATGAGTGTTTAGCACAATAAAGATGGGATAGTGATTTACTGCAGGTGGTAAGGTATCGAGTGAATAGGCATTATCGAAAGCTTTCAACGTCGCTTCGTCTGCATTACGCTGCACTTTAGTCTTAATATCGTCAGCAGTCAACCAACTCATTAACGATATACTGAAGAATCACGTCACGATACTTTGTAATTTCAATATTTGAATCGAAGACTGCATAAATTAATACATTGATCGTCTCAGGTAGTGTTCTTTTGAACGTCAAATCCAAACGAATATTATGAGGCACGTTCGCTTGACGATAGGGTGCACTAATATCGCTGTCAGCAGTCAAATCAAATGCATAAATAGTATATCCACTCTTAAACTCTTTCATAGTCAGTCCGTCGGTGTCATCCGTATTGTAAAAGCCAAAGACATCCATAAAATCAACATAACTGCGCATAAATTGATCCGAAGCAAAATCTGGTTTGTAGGGTGGACCAGGATGACTCACACCATTTACACGTAAAGCAATTTCACTTAACTGATTGTGTTTAAAATTGAAAGGATTCTTCTTTATATTACCATTAAATGCATCATTTTCAACCATTGCCACCATGAGGAGCTTCGGTGCTTCCGATGGAAAGAGGCCATCTTTCATGAAACTCTTTTGATCTTTCGGAATTGTAAAGGTGAGAAGCTTTGTATGCTGAACGGGGTGAATGGCATTTTGGCGGTTAAGGCCTTCAGCATGCCCTCTAATGACACTTGGATTCGGTACTACTCGACGAATGTAAAGTGCAATATCTTCCACATGAATTCTAAAATTGTCAACTTTAGCAAATGCATTCAGCGCAAATTCAGGCTTATTCAATGTCAGCTTGAGTCGCATGCTGGTATTACACAGTAAAAACTTTGACTGTCTAAAGAAGTCTAAATTCAGCGGACCATATAGCTGACATACTTTACTATCTTTAATCATAGCAGATCGCTTTACAAAGCCACTGTTTGTTTCAACATCAAATTTTCCTGCTTCATCTCTATACCATCCCATGGCTTCCATATGACTTTTTTGTGCTGCTGGATGAAACTGTGATACATGATTGAAATATGATTTATAGGGATAATCGCTTTGACCACCTTCCACCTGCTGCTCTCCAATCGTTAGAGAAACATCGCGAAGTAATGTAGTCAATGGTAAATTGTTCAGTCCAACTTTATGTGTATCGTCAATAGCAGTTCCATCTGCTTGCTGAATTCTAAACCTCAAATCAAGCATCGCATAACTCAAATCTATGTAGTCATCACTACCACCAGGAATAACAAATTCAATGGGGCCAGCATTCTCAGCTGTTCGAGGATGATAATCTACAATACTTGAACTAAGAATATCTGTCTGTATGGCTTGTTGATCGAACAAACAAAAACCGGAAGTTTTACACTCCATGATTAGAAGTTATAGCAGCGTCGTCGTTTAGCACCTGATGAATGATTAGAGCCTCTGCGACGTTTGCGTGAATGCCTTTTGACTGAAGATCGCACCTTACCAGCTCCGCGATGTTTCCTCCTTCCTTTTTTCATTCGTTTAGGTGATTTCTTTCCTTGAGTAACACCAGCAATGGTCTGCTTCAATGTTTTTAAACCGCGTTCCTTCCCACGATTCAACAAACTGCTCTTAAAACTTCTACCTCTGGAAAGATCACTAGCAACATCACCAGCAAAGCCAACGGCATTACTTAAAACATTTCGTTTTAAAGATCTACCGACATTGGATATGAGAGGTGCTACAACAGATTTCAGTGCACCAAGTATGCTACCTCCACGTTGGCGGCGAGCACCGATGTAAATTTGTCCTCCACCACTTACGTAGGAGGGTCGTGAATAAAATGAGGCAGTTGGATTCATAGCTCAAACCCTAAACATTGTTAGTTACAACTTTGCATGAATCACTGTCGATCACTTAGATGAAAGATGTCGGCACGACGCATCCAAGAGTTCATACTTGAAGGATAACCAGTCCATTTAACAAGACACCATTCTTCACCTTGCCGTTTTTTACATCGAATGATTTTCTCTACCAAATATGTTTCACTTTCAGTGACTACCTCAATCTCATCGCGGTAAAAGCTACCCTCAATTTCTTCATTATCGTAATCTTTCAACTTGTAGGTGGTCGGAGAGTCTTTTTGATTAATCCTTGATACTGTAAATACCTCCTCTGTCCAATTCGGGAGGTACCCTTTAGCAAAAACACTTTTCACTTTTGAGATACGAACTTTATCGCCAATTTTCACATCACTTTTCACATGAGTGCGTTTACGTTGGAATGATTCGCGCACTTTATCTACATTGTCAGCATTTACATCTACTGGTCTGAGTCCAATAGAACGATGGATAGAGTGATTGTAGGCATGGAGTGTATCTTGTAGAACCTTTGTCCAATTTTGTGTCAAGTTGGCAGTAAAATGTCGCCACAAGCGATTTTTTAATGTGCGATTAAAACGTTCAACGAGTGCAGCTTTATAAGCGCTCTTTACACTAAACAACTCAATGTCATGCCTCTCAAATAATCTTGTCACATGCTGATTTTCAAACTCTTTTCCTTGATCACTCTGAATTCTTTTTGGAATGCGACCTTCTCGAAAAATTGTTTGGAATGCTTTTGCTACTCCTTTCCCTTCTTTAGTTTTTAAAGGTTGAGCCCACGCATAACGCGAGAAAATATCAATGACGGTTAAAATAAAATTATTGCCCGAGTTATGTTTTGAAATGGAGGCAACATCACACAAATCTGCTTGCCACTGTTCATCGATGTCATGAACAATATAATGGCGGGTGCGGTACTTCTTTTTCGCTTGTTTGTGGAGTGTATAGGTAGCCTGACCCTTTAACCATCGTTTCACTTGTGATTGTGGAAGACCACTCGCTTTTGATAATTTCTTGATAGATGCAAATCCTGCCGGATGTTTTACATCATAATAGATTGACTTCAAACGTTCAGTCGATGACGGCTGACTCTTTTTCCTCCTTCTCATCTTTTTGTTTTCTTGCCTTTCTACATTTACAACAACTGCAGCATTTAGCTTTAGCGGTTTTGCGATCGTGTTCACATTGCTTAGGGGTTTCATTATGAGAGCTGGCGCAGCAAGTGCAAGTGACAACGACATTCACCTCTGGCGGCTCATTACATGGCAAGCAACACATCTGCTTCATATTAATAGTCTGAGAACATGTATTTCCTAGGAGGAGCTGTTTTACGTTTTCCTTTTACCAGTTTTAGTGGCGATGTAGATCTACGTCGAGTTCTTCCTCTTGTTTGCTTAGTGAGTGTGGGAGGGGATGTAGCAGGTGACGTCTTAAACCAATTTGTTGGCATTTTCATCGCCTGAGCCATTGGAGTAGTAGCCACTGTTGAATCAAGTTCTTTCAATGTCTCATTATTTAAAGCAAATTTTGGCACATTATGCTTTTTCAATAGTTTAAGAAAGTATGACCAACCAGGTGGAACATAGCCCTGACGGCGCTTTCTACGTGTCGCATACTGAATCAAGTCTTCATAACGTGAAGCATCAATCACTTTATTTTCATCTGTAATGATTTCTCCTCTATCATTTACATTGAGATGGGGCTCAATACTATTGAAAAGAGATATGGCATGTGCGCGAGATGCTAAAGGTGTAGCAGTTGATACAGAGTCACGCATCTTATTCTTCAAGTTTTTCAATTGCTCAACAGTTTCCGATTGTAATAATACAGCACGATGTGGATCTTTGATGTGAACATTTTGCTGATAATCTATTTCTTTCCTATACATTTGATTTGCAAGAGGTTGCTTTACTTGCTGCATGGCAGTCAATTGTACATATTCATCCTGAGGAATAACAATCATGCGAGAATAAGAACTCATAGTTTGTAGATAATCATGGGAGTTTTCAAAATATCACTTCGAAATCTAAATTCTTCCGGACACTCTTGCGTAAAGTCAATGAATAAGTAACCGTATGGTTTTTCAGTAGCTGCTTGAAAAATTTCAATTAAGGCTTTTGATCCTCTGGGTGCAACTTGTCGCGCTAAAATTTCAAATTGACTTTTATCTCGCGGATTCTTGAAAATAGCATAATAGTGTGTATTCAGGTTTCGTGTACGAGCTTCTTTTCCATCAGGAAACAAATTTTGTGTAATATAGATGATAAAACACCTTTTATGGTGTGCTGCGCGAGTGAACATATCTGTAACATCTTTTGAATTCTTACTTTCTTTTAATAAATCATCCAATACAACAACATCATTAGACTGAAGTTTATCCACTGGAATAATTCCTTCATGTCGAATAAAGTTGCGACTTTGCAATTCCTGAAACAGCGACGGTTGATAAATACCATAACACCAAATCACTCGATTGATAGGTTCCTTAAACAACTCCCTTCTTTTATCCAATAAATTCAGCGTGAAAACAGTTTTACCTGCATGAGATGGACCTGATACAGTCAGAACTTTATCACATTGAAGTCTGAAATCCATTTTATTACTTTGAGACTCAACATTTGCATAATTAACGCTTAGAGCCAAAGATATTTCCCAATAGGTTGCCCACGGCAGGAGCTATCATTGGAAGTATTGCTGAAAGGAAACCGCCCTTTTGTGTTAGAGTTTTCCTCTTTCTTTGAAGGGCGACTTTAGGATTGGAGATGAAACGCAATTTCGTAGCATATCGCTTAAGTAACTTTCGCTGTTTTGGCGCTAATTTCTTCGTCCTCAACTTCCTCACATGAGAAATAATTTCACAAATGAATTTATCGTTAGCATGTCGTATAGCATTGTATCGCTGATTTGCTTTCATTCGTCGGAGAGCTTGAATGGCTGAAGAAAACTTTTGACTTTTACGTTTCGTCATTTTACGTTTCGCCATTTTCCGTGTTAGTCTTTGCTAAAACCTATCTTTACCACATTTGCATAGGTACTAACTATTGCGACATAAGTGACACTCGAAATGAGCAATATCACAGTGGATACATTGGCAAAGTTGAATGCAATTACGTATGAAACAGCGTTGACAAAAAGCATGCTTACATCTCTTGAAGATGCGCTTTTCATTTCCATCCTTTCGCTTACATACATCGCAACACATAGTTTCACCGTTACTGATGTCTATAGCAAGTCTTTTTGAAGATATGAATTTGCTAGCCTTTTCTAAATAATAGACGCATGTACAGAAGGAATATACTTCGAGAGTGAGCAGACATAGCTCGAAAACCAGTTGTGCTACAATCAAGTACCACTGCATTTTCAATTTTTCTTTATGGAAAGTTGAATGTGAATATCTGAAATCGCTTCAATCACTAGACTGCTACCATGATGGTTAAATGCGTTAAGACGTTCAGCAATTTTTATCATATGTCTTTTAAAAAATTCTTGGGGGTGATCTACCACTTCCATTGAATAAGAAGCAAAATGGAAAGAGCGACTTTCCACCTCTTCCTTTCCAAAATGACTAAACTTAATTTTCGCAACTAATCGCGCCATGATAATGCTATCAGAGAATGTATTCATTAACTCTAGAAATAGAGTGCTAGCATCATCAACCACTGCTTCGATGTCGGTCTCATCTTTATGAAATTTTATCACATAATCTTGAACAGCTCCTTTTAAACTTTGCCTATGAAAACGTAATGTTCCGCAGTCGTTTGAGAAAGACATGATCGCCCTTTATCTAACCCATCCATTGCATGAAAACAACAACTCTTCTCATAGTAACATTTATTGAATAACGGTAACAAGCATGCATTATAAATCAATGGTTTGAAAGAGATAAAATAGATACAGCTGGTAACTATCATACAGCGAGCAATGATAGCCATACAGGACTTTGGCAGTGTTGAGGTAAGGAGGAAAGAAGCATTGGTTATGAACGTAGCTACTACAACGAACAGACAAAATAGGAACACACAAATCCTTAAAACGTTTCGTGACTTCATGATAATGTTGATTCACTCTAGTATCCCAAGGTGGGAGCAAAATATCATCAATGATTAGATTGGGAAATACTTTCCTCTCCTTACCAGGATTATTACAAAAGATGCGTATAACATTGAAAGCAGCTAACCATCGTTTAAAGTCAATAAGAAGAGCACTCTCACAAGAAAAGCCATAGTCTTGCAAATATTTCAGATTAAGTCCATGAATGTGTTTTCTCGCCCATTGATCAACATTGGGATCGCAGTTGGCATGTTGATGATAGACACTAACAATCTGATATGTCCAATTGTTCATAGCAATAGCACTGAGCTCCTGTACAGGTTCACCCTCACAATCCATAAAAATGATGATAGAAGCCTAAAACGGAAATTACACATCTAAGGAAGCGTTCTATAACATATTACAAAATGAAGAATTACATCGATGCTTTTCACGACAAAATACACAAATGATATGATGGCAACGAAGAAGTAAAATGTATCTAATAAGACCACGTCTACGACACTCAAAGCACATAAGCGAATTGTCATAGGGTAGAGTTAGGAAAGGGCTAGTAATTCTCCTTCTTTGATTTGCGTTTTGAGACAGCATTCTTCTCCGACTTGCGCTTCGTACCACTGCTGTTAAGGATTTGATCAATTATGTCGTCCACGTTGGGTGGTTTTGGAATATATAGGATGGATTCCATATGCATGGAGAGAGAGGCTATTTTATTATCCTTGTGTCGACCATAATATAGCCCATTCACTTTGAAAAGGATATCCCAAGTACCTTCTCCGAGCTCATCACATCTGATGGCTATTGATTGATCTCCCTCCTTCTTATAGTAAGTACACCAATGTGATACCGGTAGGCAAATGTGATTACCATCCCAAATCTTTCTATAGGGAGTATCCTTGTCATCTCTAGCCTTCCACTCTTGAGCAAGAGGAGTAGGAATGTCCATATTTAATGTCACATACTCCTCAATAATATCAAGTTGGTGGCGAATGTACGGACTCACGGGGATCAGTATGTAGTCCCCATACTGATTGCGCATTATCTTGACATCCGTGGAAGGGAGCATTCCCGTTTGGAGTACTACGCTATGATCGTCATAACGCAAGACTTGTTTAAATTTACGCTGTAGCGGTGTAGGATTATGTACCTTGGTTGTTTCTTCCACTGGCCTCAGTTGTAGATGATCTGACCGTAGCGAACCTTGTAACGTTTGACCGCCATTTTGTCCTACTAGTGCAGCAGATGGAGTAGATGCCTGAAAATGAAAAAAGATTGTATTAAGTTTACGTTCAAGGGAGGAGAGGGAGGAAAGTAGCGACTTACCATTTTAGTTGGATAATAGAACAGGGAACTAGAGAGAGAAAATGTGCGTCCGTCACTCGTATGATTCAACGATGGAATGATTCTCACTGTGGAAGGCTCGCTATTTATACAGAAATGCTTGATTCTCATTGGATGATGATCCTCATTGGACAATAACATCAAGCTGATTCCAAATCTGAAATCCGTTTTCCCATCCGATGCTTCGTTTTGAAGCTAGAGCCCAAAACGTCCCAAATTCTAACTCTGTCGTTTTTCGCCAATGTCCCAAAATCTTAAATGGCGTCTCACATCTAAACGAAGACAGATAGGAACAAGCCGATTATTTCAGTGAATTTGTCTCACTCTTAGCTTTCAAACGAGCTATCGCACGACAAAATCCGTCCACTGGAAGCCAAAATCGAAGCAAGCTGTCCAGAGGGGGGACGTCAGTGAAATTTCAAAATTTGATGAAAAATGTTTTGGTGGCGGTCCCAGGTCGAAATTCCACACTTTGGAAAATTTTCAAAATTTTACCCATACAAAGTCACTCTGACACTTAGGATTTTTTCAGGTGAGCGAGCTCCGTCCTAAAATCTTGTAACCGCTCTAACTTTTGAACGAAGACAGATAGGAACAAGCCGATTCTTTCACTGAATTTGTCTCACTCTTAGCTTTCAAACGAGCTATCGCACGACAAAATCCGTTCACTGGAAGCCAAAATCGAAGCAAGCTGTCCAGAGGGGGGGGGAGTCAGCGAAACTTTTTCTCGCCGATTGACTTGAAACTCACCATACAGATAGAGAATTTCACGCTGATTCCAAATCTGAAATCCGTTTTCCCATCCGATGCTTCGTTTTGAAGCTAGAGCCCAAAACGTCCCAAATTCTAACTCTGTCGTCTTTCGCCAATGTCCCAAAATCTTAAATGGCGTCTCACATCTAAACGAAGACAGATAGGAACAAGCCGATTCTTTCACTGAATTTGTCTCACTCTTAGCTTTCAAACGAGCTATCGCACGACAAAATCCGTTCACTGGAAGCCAAAATCGAAGCAAGCTGTCCAGAGGGGGGGGGAGTCAGCGAAACTTTTTCTCGCCGATTGACTTGAAACTCACCATACAGATAGAGAATTTCACGCTGAATCCGAATCTGGCCTCCGTTTTCCCATCCGATGGTTCGTTTTGAAGCTACAGCCCAAAACGTCCCAAATTCTAACTCTGTCGTTTTTCGCCAATGTCCCAAAATCTTAAATGGCGTCTCACATCTAAACGAAGACAGATAGGAACAAGCCGATTATTTCAGTGAATTTGTCTCACTCTTAGCTTTCAAACGAGCTATGGCACGACAAAATCCGTCCACTGGAAGCCAAAATGGAAGCGAGCTGTCCAGAGGGGGGGGGGAGTCAGCGAAAATTTTTCTCTCCGATTGACTTGAAACTCACCATACCGATGCAGAATTTCACGCTGAATCCGAATCTGGCCTCCGTTTTCCCATCCGATGGTTCGTTTGGACGCCACACACCAAAACGTCCCAAATTCTAACTCTGTCGTTTTTTCGAAAAATGTTGAAAATTTTTTCTCGCCGATTGACTTGAAACTCACCATACCGATGCGGAATTTTACGCTGATCACGAATCTAAAGTCCGTTTCACCATTCCACCACGCCAACCTAGACGGTCGCCCACGTCAACCTAGACGGTCGCCCACGTCAACCTAGACGGTCGCCCGCGTCAACCTAGGCGGTCGGCCACGTCAACCAGGCGGTCGGACCAACTCACCCGAGTCTCACACTCTGTCGTTTTCGAGGGGGGGGGGAGTCAGCGAACATGTTGTGAACGTGAACCAACCTGGCCGGCACACCACGACAGACCACAACCTCTGTCGTTCCAGAGGGGGGGCGCGCCGGTCGAGTGTTTGTCACTTGCTTACTACTCATGTTGGCGGCTTAAGGTAACTGCTTCTTCGAGAGTCAAATGAGCTTTTCCTTGGAGCCGATCAGACAAACCCTCGTCATTTACCCCGACAACGATCCTGTCGCGTATCAACTCTTCTCGTAGTGCACCATATTTACACTCTGCAGCTAATTTGAATAAATCTTGTATAAAATCATCAATTGTTTCCCCATCTCGCTGGCTGCGTTTATTGAACTTTGCTCTAAGAACTATTGTGTTTTTCCGCGCTTCAAAATACGAGTCGAAGGCATCTATCATGTCCTCGAATGTTGCGACAGTCTCATCGACATTGAGAGTAGACAGAATATCGTCAGCAGAATTGCCTACGGCGTACAATAGTGTGCTCACTTGTTCATTTTCCGGTTTTAGGTTCAGTTGAGAAGCAATTCTATACCTTTCAAACCGTCTGCGCCATGTTGGCCATACTTCAGCTTGTGTAATAGTGGATTGGGGCAATGGATCAGGCAATGGAATTCCAGATGGGTTTCCGAAAGTTCCCGCAGGTTTATCTTCGGTCATTGTTCAGTTCACGTCCACGTTTACCGCTGCCACCATGTAGTAATATCTTATAGCCCCTGAGTCGGCAAGGGAAAACCAGCGTGCGTGGCGAGAACGATAGTGTCTCTATCGACAAATCAAATAGACCAATATACGAACAATTCTGCAATCCACTATCAGTGGTACAGATAAACAACTAAGCAATATACATCATTCTTCTACATATCCCATGATAGCGCGCGTCGATAGGAGATGCAAGATGCATCCAGAGGTACAAGGTGTGTGTAAGAAAGTAGCCATAGTTTGCAATTGACTTGTAATATGTATTAATGCTGAATTACGATAGTAAATGTCATCTAATTATAATCAGTAAAGCCTACAAACCAGAAGAAATGTTTCCTGGCATGTAATATGAAATACAGGATAAATGATCGAAAGGCGTCAAAAATGACGCCAGCCGCGCTTTTAAGTAGTTTAATTTTCAGCCTTTCTAGTGTTAACAAGCTAAATTATCTATGACTAATTTGATGATTACTTTGACCGATCGATTTTACTTTGACTAACTGCATTTTTACTTTGACGAAATTAAATTACTTTAGACTCCACCGACTAAATAGAAATTACTTGAAACGAATCAGACTAATTCGAAATTACATTTTACCAAATTGGAAGCGCAAAGGTATAATACGGCAGAAGGAGTCATAGTATTTTACAGATCCTCCGTGTCATGCCAGCCCTGGAGAGGTCATGTTCGCTAAATTAGCAATTCGATAGGTTGCCCCCAAATAGGCTTACCAAGCTTCATGATTTTCGTTTCCCATAGCCTGCCTTCCTCTTCCTCGGTATTTATCCAGTGCGCTTGATCAATCTTTGCTTCACGCCGCTACGTCAGGACAATTGACATTGTTCTTCTTGTGATCTATGAGCTAGCATGAACATTAATTTCGAGGGAAAATCGAAATCCTTCATTTGAGTGACACTAACAGCATACTGCAATTTCAACTTAATTGCAACTTTTTTGCGAAGCAAAGATTACATCTGATCGACCCCATCATCGAGATAGACGTACAGTTTCAGGAGAATTTCATCTCGATAAATCATCGACCAAATCAGAGCAGTAATAAATAAGTTATTTATCGTGAGAAAAGCTATAGTTTGATGCGATCAAATAATCATGAGCGTTGAATCAATTTTCTTATGTTCACTTTCTTCTATGATTGATTACGCATCACAGGGTTCGAACTGGCCAGCCCGGTCATGAAGTTTGAAGACTGGCCGGATTAATTATATTAGCCCCACGTTGAACATTAACCATGCATTCAGTCTATACAAGAAATCGCGATAGGTTAATAAAATGGAAAACAGCATTCATTACAGTAGCATGCACAATAAATGTTACATACTTGAAGTCAACTTGAAGAGCTTCTTAAACAGTTGAAAATTACTGACCTATGCATAATTAAACGTACTTTATCTCAAAAGGAATTTTCAGAATCCTATATACATTTATATAGAAGCAAAGAAAAAATCAAGCTCCCCTTTCTTTCAAGGTCCACCTTGTTTCTATCGACCATTGAATGCGCGGGACGCCGAAGTTCTGTCACCATCAATTTCTGCAGAATCTTAGCGCAAATAGAAATCGACCTCAAAAGAAAGAGGAGATTGGTTTCTGCTGTGCTGCTCTCCAGCTATGATCTCCCTTCGTTTGGTCAAGTGTATGCATTTTGTAAGAAACTGTATTCCTTCGCCTATCTATCGAGAGATTGTTTCATATCTCGAATAATTTCATTACACTGGATAGTTTATATAAAACATGAAGTTCAGGATATAAAATGAATGATTGGATTTTAATGGAACCACATGCAATACCCGCAGCGCCTACTGCCTGAGCACTTGACAATGGATGGTAGATCATTATCTGAAGTTAACGGCATGCGATGAATTTTGATTGACGTTGTGCGATGTCAACCCCGGCCGACGGCCTCGGCTTGTTTCATCCCTGACGCATCGTAATAGAATTTTCTAGCAATGTATTCCCAATTTATTGTATTTTCCTAGATTTTGTAAAATGCTTTAAAACAGATATCGCTATTAATCAACAAATTACCTTTTTTAAAAGACTGCCGTTTATTGTGCAATATTTTCTACAGATTAAAGCAAATAGGCTATTTGAACTTTCCGACATCTTGCCCCCAATACAGACTTGCGGGTAGCCGATAATTTCAGTGCATGGTTGATATTTCTGAAAACTGCGGTAACTATAGTGGAAAAGCTCCAAAGTATACGTGCTTCAATGAGAACAGAATATTTTGGAAATCGTAAAACAAACCAAGCACAGGTCAAAATTTGGCTAGGTATGGTTTTCGATAAGGGCATTTATTTTGTTAAAAAAGTTGCAGAGGTCTGCTCGATCCTCACAATAATTTCAACGATTCTGAATTCTTTTATAGTAGCATCTGGGTAAATCCAATTTAATCCGCAACATTTGACGAAAATGTGTCTTTGATTTGTGAAATCCACATTTCTGAACCGAATCAATAGTTCATTTTTAATCGAACCGTCAGGATCTCATCAATTATGGCATGGTTTTTAAAAAGTCAGAAAAGCCAAGACCTTGACAGGTTGCCGGTTTTTGCCGAAAAAAGACCAAAAAAGCATGTCCAAGGTTACACTCTCACTTCAACACGGATTTTCGATTAGTTACATTCAAATACACCCACTAATATTTATATCATCTGAAAGAAGAAGATCAGCTCTTTAGGACAGTCTAATTTTAAATATTGTATCTAATTAAGCATTGAATTTTCACTGGGTCTCCATTGTCCAATGAAAGAAGTGTTCTCAAACCGAGACGTTTTCTGTCCTAGGACCGAGGTACCTTTTCTCGAAGAATATTGATTTTTCCATAAAACGTTTTGCACCAAACGAATCCTCTAGTATGATAGTTTCTATATCTGTAAAGAAAATTCAGTTTGGTGCCGTTACAAGTGAACAATATTGATTCAAAAATAATTTCATCCGTTTTTTCGACCAGAGAATTTGAATATTCCCAAAATTTTCATGCATGCTGAAACCAGAAATTTTGTCAGGAACCGATGAAATTTCACAGCATAGGAGGTAGTGATATGCCACGCTCAGTCACGCGTAATTACACGTGACGCTAAACATCCGTGGCTACGCGGGACATTGCTGCAATATCTGTTATATAAGTTAGTATAGTTGGCAGTCCTGTTATATAGACTTTGCGTCTCATGTGTCTGCATGTATCAGAGGCTAAACAATGTGATAGAACCTCAATTTCATGCTCAGGGAAGACAGAACATGCTTAGCGGTTCATCCGTGGTTCAAGCGACAACGGATACAACCGAGACGACGCGCAATCTATAAACACTCTATGATGTTGTGGAAAACAACCTATAATGTTGTGGAATAAATTGGATTTATCCCTCTGCAGAATTAGCTTCAGATCCATGATATAGCCCACTGATAGAAACATTTGCCCACCTTTGAGCTATGATTCGCGTGAAAAATATCAGAGCTTGCAAGTTACAAGTCATGACAGCACACGTGTACATTAAAAAAGAAATAACTTTTATGTCCATGACTGCCAGACTGAATTAATTACTCTGCTTGAATTATGCTAGAACTGCATGCACATGTAGCTATTTTTTGTAATTCCCAATTCATGTAGGCAGTGGCAGTATCAACGCAACGCTATCACCTAGAATTCCAGACAAAAATTGGCTCCCTGATATATAGGGCATGCAAACAGATCTCTCCAAATGTGCACTAGAGCTTAGTTTTTATTATTTAAGCCTCACATTTGACTAAGCATAAGTCAGTCTTACAGATTGTTTCATAAAAAATGGATCACCCTTAAACATCGCCTTAACTTCAACTTTGTCTAACTCCGCCAAATTTGAACAAATTTCTCTGAAATTTGGAAGATATGTCAGTTGTGCTTACTAATATCATTGTTGGAAATTTCAAGCATGAATATTGAGCTGTTTTCCTGTTATAGATAAAAAAGTAGTAGATAATTTGATCTTCATTTAGCAATGTTACACAAAATCATACCTCACTCTTATAAAATTACATTTGTTTCCTTTGTTATGTAATATGTTGTTCTACAAGCCAAAAGCTGTCAAGCAAAACAAAAATAAAGAAAATCGGTCAATCAGAGCCAGTATAGCACCATTATTCATCAACAATAATGTAACTGCTACATGTGATTAACTGGACTTCATGTTCCATAGCTTCCTGACTTCGTTGCGGTGGTGTTGGCAGCACTCCTGATTGCTTTCAGCTAGAAATCTATCTCTTACCGGTTGAAAACAATACAAAGCACAAATGAACAATAGCGCGATCGCATTCACAAAAGGCAAAGTGTCAGCCTTGCTAGAACTAGGGTTGTTTTCTTTGCGAGCTACAAGCAAGCGACTAAATGTCCCTTACACAAATGTTCATCGATGGCATAATGATGATTTTCGACTCTGTCGTAAAGAGGGCTCTGGCCGTCCACGCAAAACATCCAAACGTAGAGACCGCCTAATTTTGAGATTTGTTAAAGTTGATCCAAGTCTCTCGTTAACTGAGATGGTTGCACTAGACTCGTCTATTTCTAAGTCCACTATTCGTAGAAGACTTATTGAGTCGAATTTCAAGAGCTGTAAGAGGCCCTCTCAGATCGAATTATCAGATCAGCATACAAAAAGACGTCTCAGATGGGCAATGAGTCATTGTCACTGGCGAAATCAATGGGATCGGGTTGTCTGGTCTGATGAGGCATCAGTCCGTCTGAAGGATAGTGATGGTCGATTGAGATTATGGATAAAATCTGATCAGGAAATTCCGAGACATTTACATCGTCCCCAGGTACAAGGTGGTCCGACTCTACTGATTTGGGCTGGCATTTGGACCAATGGCCGCTCTGAACTTCACATACAGCAAGGAACCATGAATTCTGAACGCTATGTGAATGTCTTACGAATGAACATTGGCCAAATGACAGATCAACTTGGTGATCCATCGACTTGGTTATTCATGGATGATAATGCTACGTGTCACAGGAGTAGTAGAGTCAACTTATGCAAGTCTCAATTAGGGCATAGGACATTATCTTGGCCAGCTCGTTCTCCTGATCTGAATCCCATAGAAAATGTATGGAGTATTCTAAAACGTAACGTTCGTCGTTCACTGCTACCTACAGATGGCGTATCACAACTTACGTCACTGTTAAAAAGAGAGTGGAGAAAGTTAGATCAGTCAAAAATCAACGATATCATCGAATCAATGCCTAGACGAATTGGTAATGTAATTGACAATAAGGGTAGGGCCACAAAATATTAGCTTCTTAAGAACCGTTACTGTATCATAGCTTATCAGATTATATAAGGACATTTAAATATATTAGAGACATGAAATAAAATGAAAAATGCTTTCTGTATCATACTTATGTTTTATTTAGTCAAATTTTAGGATGATCCACTTTTTATGAAACGGACTGTATTTTTACAAATTTCGATATTCAATAAATGGGCCCATTTGTTTACTGCAACGCAAGTCATTAATTGTCCTTCATATTTTACATCCACTTCACTTTCTGCTACGTTTATAATTTGCCTATTTTCCTGACTACAATTTTTCAACAGTATACAAATCAAGAAAAACAATCCATGCTCATTTGAATTTGAACTGTACAAATGGTGCTCAGTTGCACGTTGTCGTGAGAAGCACGATTATTCTCATACCAGTTCTTGGGGATGGGCTTCTGCAATTCTTTACGTCGCTGAAGGATAGAAGCGTACTCAAAAGCAGCAATTCTAACGGTTGTAATGGTCATAGGGAAGTCCCGTTCACCAGTATAGAGAATTCTTTGGCAAAGAAGTTGTTCTTGAGGATCTGTAAAAACAGTCTTTTGACCTGGACGCGTTGTTTCATCTGCAACATGACGACGTATCGTATTTCTAGGGACACCGTTTCGTCGAGCAGCCGCCGTGAGCGAAGTACACGTACCTTGCTTGACGAGAGATACAGCACATCGCAATTGTTCAGGTTTGTATCTCAAGCGAAGACCCTTGGATTTGTAATTTCTAACCATGATAAACGTAAACCATCAGGCACACGCACTCATAACGGACGACAGTGGTGCGTATTCGTATGGGAGCACTAACTTAACTGAGACGCACGGTCGATTTCTCTCTCGGTAGCGACCAACTCTGAACCAATAGCATCGGGGTTATATGGACAGGCAAGATAGACGGAATCATACATGATGATGAAGATAAAAATGGCCATAAGGGTTGAACAGTGATGCTGCGCGCTATTCTCCATTCACAGTAGATTATTATCACTCGAGTTTTCGAATGAGTCGGAGACGGTAAGTCTTATATTTTCCGTCAGAATGACAAAATAGACAATGAAATTTCTTTCAATGACTGACTTATGGAATGTTTTGTTCGTATGAAAATGAATCATAGGCATCATATGGATGTATCAAAACACTCTATATAAGCCAAACTAATGATTAGATCATGTTATCAATTGTTGTGTTCATTCTAACCTTATGTAGATGACTTAAACATTAAAGTGTCAAGAGTGTCCATATAACCCCGACTCGAAAAATAAATTTTGTAAAAAGATCAGCATTCTCCAAACTTCAAATTAAGTAATATCTATCTCATATAGACACAGGTAAGTAATCTAGAAAGTATAAATGATTACCGTTAGGCTTTTAGTTTGTCTTACAGTCAATGTCAAACTTCTCAGCCAGATTAAGAATATTTTTTTACCAGTCTACCAACTAAAATTTAGTAATCTAAATACACGTATAATAGATATGACTTAAATCGATCCTTTTTTGCAAGGTTTAGATCATTATCTTTAAAATGAAAGTCGTTTTAGAGAGTTTCAGAATGACTTCCTATAATTTAATGTCGCTGAAAATGTGATCGAAAAGTGTCCATATAACCCCGACTTACCCTAGGTCTGTCTCATTTCAACTAGGCTGCTGTAGTACGAATTGTATTTCAATGAAACAAAATAAGCAGGCTTCTTGCACATGAACTTCAAGTTGGTTTAAGAATCTATCCCCATATGCACTTATCATCTGCAGATGATTGTTTACAGGTTGAATTCGAATGAGTCGGAGACGGTAAGTCTTATATTTTCCGTCAGAATGACAAAATAGACAATGAAATTTCTTTCAATGACTGACTTATGGAATGTTTTGTTCGTATGAAAATGAATCATAGGCATCATATGGATGTATCAAAACACTCTATATAAGCCAAACTAATGATTAGATCATGTTATCAATTGTTGTGTTCATTCTAACCTTATGTAGATGACTTAAACATTAAAGTGTCAAGAGTGTCCAAGAGAGTGGGAGAGAGAGAGAGAGAGTGGGAGAGAGAGAGTGGGAGAGAGAGAGAGAGAGAGTGGGAGAGAGAGTGGGAGAGAGAGAGAGAGTGGGAGAGAGAGAGAGAGAGTGGGAGAGAGAGAGAGAGTGGGAGAGAGAGAGAGAGAGGGAGAGAGAGAGAGAGTGGGAGAGAGAGAGAGTGGGAGAGAGAGAGAGTGGGAGAGAGAGAGAGTGGGAGAGAGAGAGAGTGGGAGAGAGAGAGAGTGGGAGAGAGAGAGAGAGTGGGAGAGAGAGAGAGTGGGAGAGAGAGAGAGTGGGAGAGAGAGTGGGAGAGAGAGTGGGAGAGAGAGAGAGAGAGAGTTTTAGATCATTGTCTTGCTTCGCTATCAGAGAAGTGGTACATTCGCCAAGTGGTAACTGTGAAGATAATTAAGATAAGGAGAAGAGATTACAAGTGGAATCTTGACACTTAGCTGTAGGTTTCGCTGTTGTTTGTCGTTTAATAAACAGCCCCTAATCATGGATTCCTTTATAGTAGTGGCCGGGATGGGAAACTGTGAAATTTCCCTCATCGCGGCTATACGGAAGAAGGGTCACTTTTGGAGAAGCAGATTTTCCCTCAAACCTGTGCGTTATCGCGAAACAGAGAGAACCTCTGACCAAGTGATGAACATTGAAACCTACAGCCTGTTGGTCAGTGGCCAAATCAAAGGGAGGAACAAGCAAAATAAATAAACAATGTTCCCGTTCTACAACACATTACGGTTGAAAGCTTTAACTTCATGAGGAATTATAAGACGAAAAGTCGATAAGATATACGTTTACATGCCTTCCTTTCCTTAGTCACATTTTATACTTCGCGTATGTGAAGGCTTGACGACGCCTAACTGTGCTCAGCTCCGAATTGCAATTTTTTTATAAAAGTGTTCTGCGACATTAGTCTCCTGGAGTTTCTCTTCAACTTCATAAACTTCGAAAGATTTTTGATGAATTGTACGGAAGAGTACGTCATCAAGATGACGGATTCACGTGGGATAAAGCAAAGAATGCTTTTTTGTGCTTCAAACGTTTTAGAAACGACGACTTCATTATTGAACGCGAGTATTCTAACAATTCAAGAAAACAGCAACAAGGTAATATTCGAACAAGGCGAAATGAGTTCGCTGGTTATAAATATTTAGGTTACATAAACTTAATTTTGTGAAGCTTGTCACAATTTACCTACCGCATAAAATGTTTTTTAAAAAAATTTCTAGACATGAATTACATATATTTTTGCACATAGGCCTACAACAAAAGTAATGCAATGAATATGAGGATGTGTCTGTGTCTGTGGCATCTTCCGAAGTTCGAAGAGGTGCATTTAAGTTGGAATTATTGGAGGCATCTGTCATGTTGCGACAATAAAACTTTCTTCTGAACTTCCCTTATTTGTTCTATCCGGCTTTTGTTTTTGAAGGTATTTGTTGTGATAAATGTGCTCTTGCTTCGATCACATTATCATGGAAGCGTAATTGATGATTTATGTCACAGTTCAAAGTAATACTAATGCGTGATATTTTGTATTGTTTTTCTATATGATATTATGCTTGCTTCGTAGTCTAAATATAAAGAAAAAACCGCTTCTCTGATAAACTGTTATAGCAGTGATGCAAATGTAATCACTTGGATGTATGAATACGGATTTTAGGAACTGCTATGGTAGGAAACAGAAGAAGAATAGAAAATGGTTTTGTCGAATTATTTTATGTCTAATTTATTTTTTAAAGCATCTTCATTTACATTGGTGCATTCCGTAGGATTATTTTAGCTTGTGTATTGTTCATACTGGGTGGTGGGATAGCTCAGTTGGCTAACGGCCGCGCTGTCCTATCCCTAGCTTCTAGCATGGCTTCGTGCCTTGGGTTGGGCAGGGATGAGTAAAAAATGCGCGAGACCAAAGTTGAGATAAGCTGAGCAATTAATTACTGAATGTCCCTTTTAGATATTATCAAGATAATTTTGCTTATACTGGAAGATGCTGTAACTTAGCTACAACAAGTAATGAAGTTTAGATCTCAATTATAGACAAAATCATGTACCGCAACTTTGAAGCTATACAGCTTAGTTTAGGTATATAGGCTGTAGCAGGCTTATGCCTGCTAAAACAGATCTTTTTTGTATAAACATACAGACTCATCCTTCCATAGAAAGTCTACACATTGGTTACTTTTATAAGTAGCAGTCATTCTAGTCTTATATTTTTGTGCGAATTTAGATCAGCTCTTTTGTTACGTTCTTAAACCTTGCAAGATAATGCTTTCATTTTCTAAGTTTCCATCTTTACTTTTCTCTTTTCATCTACCTATTGCGTATCTTATCATTTTGCTTTTATGCTTAGACTACAACTGCCTGTGAATACGCCCAAACTTTCATGAAAAAGTTATTGACTGGAGCGCTTATAACATGCAATTTTTCAGAATCAAATTCAGACGGCCTATGCATATACTGACAGTTTTACATGGATTTTTATGTAACTGAGTTAACTGAGTTTTAGCGAATTATTTTACTGAGTTATAACCGAGTTTTTTTTTTGAAAACCTCAGTATACCGAGTTTAACTTAACTTGGTTAATTTCTGGTAAACTTGGTTAACCTAGTTTTAACTGAGTTTCTTGAAAAGTCAGTTGACAACACTGATAATAGATAACTTTGTATGACATATCAATTGTCAATTCCGTTGTGTTGGATTCACTTTTTCAATTCACTAAGCGATTTCTTTTATGATTCTGATTGTTTTCATTTTTATCGATAGCCAAGGATAAAAGAATGTATTGCTATTATAATTTGAAATTGATCCTGCAAAATTTAGACACGTTTATCCTCTTGAGATGAAGGTCCATTTAATGCTAATAAACTATTAGCTATGAATTTTTAGTTATTATATTCGTGGTATTGATAATATAAAGGTAGTGATGCGAACAATGTGCTTGTTCTCTCAAGGCAGACAGTGCACATGATTACAAAAAAAAGGCGATTAGGTACTTATGCATGTCAAATATCAACTGCGTGCTACCATCCACACCTTTAGCGAGCGAGCGGTAGTGACCCTTCTTCCGTATTTCCCTAATTTCAAGTTTCCCATCCCGGCCACTACTATTAAGGAATCCATGCCCTAATATACAAGGGAGTTGAAAGTGAAGTGGACAGAGGTGTTAAAATCAAGAAGAGCAGCTGCACACCATCTGTTAGCGAACATCGTAGCTAAGGTTGATTGATTGATGACACCGCTACAGCATCATCGCCGTTTCAGTCAAGAGTGAACTGAAAGACAGGTGTCGTCTATCGATTTCTATCAAGACTCTCTGCATTTTATTCACTAATCGTTCAGAATACGCCGTGCAAGTGATTATCGGTTTATCCCTAAATTCAGCAGCTGTTGTGAAAGAGGTAAGCAAACCGACACGCCTGTCAGTCTGTGCACAGTGATGTCAAAGCGGAAGTGCTCGTTTCGAGATGCTTTCTCCGAAGAGTATCCTGGGATCAAGCGAAGCAAGAAAGGAGATCATTTTGCATACTGCGACTTGTGCCACTCCGATCTGAATATCTCCAACGGTGGAAGCTCTTATCTGAAGAAGCACGTGGAATCTGCTACTCATACTGCTGCAGTGAAGGAAAAGAATTCTCATTGCGCCATCTCAAAATTTTTGCGACGAGAGACACCAGACGATCTGAAAGCTGCGGCAATTGAAGGCACATTTGCCTTTCATGCTATAAAGCACCATCACTCTTTCAACTCGGCTGACTGCACTACTCACCTCGTACAATCGCTGTTCTCTGACTGTAACGTGGCTAAGAAATTGACTTGTGGACGCACGAAAATGGAGGCTATTATCAAAGGAGTCTTGGCTCCGGCATCCGTTAGAGAGTTGCTGCTCTCCCTCGGCAATTCACCTTATTCCATCTCAACCGATGCCAGCAACCACCACGAGACCAAGACATTTCCCGTTGTGATCCGCTATTTTGACAATGAGGGTTTGCAAGTGAAGCTTCTCGACTTCGCAGATCTCCCTGGAGAATCAAGTGAGATGATTGCTTCATTTTTGGCATCAGTACTTTCAAAACATAAACTTAATCCCCGTCGTTGCTTGGCTTTTAGTGCAGACAATGCCAATGTAAACTTTGGCGGCAAGAATCTGCGTGGTTCAAACAACGTCTTCGCTCGTCTTCGGGAAAGTGTGAACAGTGCCCTGATTCCAGTAGGATGTCCCGCTCACATTGTTCATAATGCTGCTAAATCTGCAGGTGAGTCCCTCTCGTGTGACGCCGAAGCCATCATATTCAAAATCGGTAGTCATTTTACTGGCTCTACCCTTCGCCACGAGCAGTTGAAGGATTCTGCGAGTTCGTTGAGGTGAGGTACATGACTTTGCCAAGTCACACGCGTACCCGATGGCTAACTCTTTACCCGATCATCGAGCGAGTGGTGACTTTATGGCCTGCCCTGAAATCCTATTTCTTATCAGTCGAAACTTCACCGAAAGTGTTGAAAAATTTTTTCACTAAGGAAGAAAGCCACATATATTTTTATTTCCTCCTGAGTGTGTTGCCATTATTCCAACATGCTACACTCACGTTGGAAAAGAATGAGCTCATCCTGCCTGATATGATCGATGCAATGCGGCTGCTGCGCGAAAAACTTTCGCAGCGAAAGGAAGGTGAATTTTATGGGGCCACTACCTCTGTTCAGCTCGACTTAGTGTCAGATGTCGTCAAAGATCGCCAGATCCGCAGAGAGTTCAAGGAGTTCTACGAGACTGCAATTGATTACATCGACACTTGGTTCCACCTTAAGAGCTTTCCACCGGCAACCGATTGGCTGCGTCTTCGACTCAACAAGATTTCATACGAAGATGTGCGGAAAACTGCTGAATTCCTCGTGCCAGAGGTCGCATTGACGGACTCTCTATTTGATGAAGTGACGGAGCTGAACTTAATGCTTCAGGCTTCCTCTGACAGTCTTTCAGCAATTTCGACGACGCAGAAATGGGCCACTTTGCTTCGAAACCGCTCACTTGCAAATATTCGTGAGATTGTCTCTTCAGTACTTGCGATACCAACGTCGAACGCGGTAACCGAGAGGGTGTTCTCCTTGATGAATATACAGTGGAGCGAGGAAAGAAATCGTCTGAAAGTAGACTCTGTGAAGGCAATCCTTCAAGTTGTGATGAACTATCCTATTAGTTGCAAGGAGATGTACCAGAAACTCCTTGCAGATAACTCATTGCTGAAGAGTATTTTGTCTGGTGAGAAATACATAAAATC
Organism: Prostheceraeus crozeri; assembly: GCA_907163375.1. Taxonomy (NCBI): domain Eukaryota; kingdom Metazoa; phylum Platyhelminthes; order Polycladida; family Euryleptidae; genus Prostheceraeus; species Prostheceraeus crozeri. Next base: position 11,344 of record CAJQUW010001653.1, on the reverse strand, counting down.
ATGATAGAAAATGATAAACTTCTGTTTTATGGAAAGATTTAGTCTGTTTTTTATTCTCTCCCTCAAAACTTAGTAATTAGCATTTAATTGTCATCAGATGTAGTTTTTTTACAATATTCACAAGAGATAATAATTTTGAATTCTGGCTTTCCTATTAGAACATTTTCTTAACCAAAATTATTCTCTTTGCATTCTTCGGTTAGGTACTGGCTAAAAGTCCCTGTAAAATAGCTATCTCGAGATTGGGTGGAAACATCCGACCTTGCAATTCCTCATACATCAATCGTCGTCTATATAGGGGGTTCTCCTGCCTCCCTTTGAAAATGTCCTTACTTTTGCTTGGGCTGCGAGAGCAACCCTACTTGCTTACATTCTCACTTTGTAAACCTTAGACTCGACTGTTGTAAAGCATAATGTACTTACAAAGTACTTGCAGTACTTGTAAAGCTACTCATCAAGGTCAAATGTTTGTGCATCGTTCGCAGCATCGCCTACCTAACATGTGTGCTTCTCATGGATTACCGGCTTGGTAACACATGGTAACATTTAGAGAATCACACACACACACAAGTACACCCATACTTACATCACCCGGTAGTTCAAATCCCTTCACACCCAAAATGTGCATCTTCATGTACACCGCATCCAAAACGTTTACCATGTGTGTAAATATACTGTCAGGTAGATAAAGACTATTTTGTAATGAAAATTAAGGATTTTAAGGTTTATAGTCCTAATTGCATGCGAAATACTTCTTCGATGATAGTGGAAATTCAAAAAGATGAGTCTCTCAAAATGTCCGAATTCACATCCGAGTGATTTTTAGCGGTAGTTGAGGATTAGAAGTTCATTGAATAATTAGAATAAATCATGGACGGCCCCACATAGAGTACGTACGGTAAATCTATAAAGTATAGGCCTATATCTTTACAATCATAGAGTATGTATATAATCAGTACACGTCTTTTGAGAGAAAATGAATAATATGTATAGTTGTATATAGAATGGCCTCCTATTAATCAATAGATATCTTTTAACCCGGTTTATCTGGCCCGATTTCTTATTACTACAAATCATTCTGGAGGATTGCTGTTGGCCCACCCTCAGATCATCTTATAATAATAGATATTCTTTGAAAACTTGTGTACCACGTATTTCCGGTATGAGCTTTCTGATGGTGGCATTAGTTTTTAAAAAATATGAGGTCTTGATGCTAAGAATAACAATTCAAATTTCAAATGCGCGAATTTTTTAGTGTTGATATTCTGAGCATTATCAGTAGCAGCTGAACTATCATCGATTCCTAACAAGAGTCAAGTGGTTATAGACAACACCTGACTGGCTAAACTACGTTCACACTAGCTTGCCTACGGTCAATGCCAATCTCACACAGATAATGCTTGTTCATGCAATTGACATCCATCGGCCAATTGGCTAGTTTGATTATCCCCAGTCTAGAAAAGTCCTTATTTCAGGCAGTGATATTAGCGCTAAATTTTAAATTTCTCCCGCAGGCCCCAAAAATTCCCGCACCTCATCTTGTAATATTTTCGACTTGACTAGCATACTTGAATATAATATAAGCCTTTCGACCGCACTCATGAATGACTAGACTGAACACAAGTGTTCAATTAGTGAAATCAAATTTCTATACATAGGTGTATGATGCTTCCTGGCCAGAGTAGGCCTAACTGATAGCCAAGCGATGATACCCGATATCAAGCGATTTTTATGTCCAAAATCATCTCCGTTTAATTTAGATCAATAATAGAAGGGATCATAAAGCCTGCCTTACTCAATCCGTGTCTGAAGCGTACATGACACACTGAAGCAGTAGAAATTTCAATGACAGTCATGTCATGACAGCTCATTGCCTACCTTAATCATATGCATTCATTTTTCAAGCATATCTAGGAAATTACTGATGTCGGGAAACAAAGATCGGTAATTTAGCTATAAATACACTGATAATTTTGAATTCGATCTAGCTCCTGCACACAGGCTGAACCCCAATTTTATTTATATTAAGCTACAATATTTACAATATTGCTTACAATATTTAGCGGCTAAACGAGGCGTGGACTACATGTACATATCTTAACAGAAATAAAATTACGTACAAACAAACAAATTATTGGATTATTTGAAAGCCAAACTACGTTAGGTTGAGTCAGTCACACATACAAGAAATTTAGTGACTGATGTCTTGAAAAAATTTATTCGGTTTGCCGCAATGTACGTCATACGCCTTTGACCGACAACCCCGATCCTTGACAAACCGGAATGGTTTTCTTTCGCCCAATTTTTCTCTTCTGAGAATATTTATGTTGACAGACTACCTAAATTATAGTGCTGATCATAAAACACGGACCACCTAAATTTCGATGAAATTCGACGTATTTTCTTTCATTCTTTGACTAGTTCGTGCATATCATGTTAGGCATCCATCTTTCTTTGATCCAGCTTTCGTCGATTGAATCTCACTTGGTGGCAATTTTATCTTCTTCTGTAGGACATTGCTTCGATTTTTCTGTCGATGAATTTCAGTTTCAATTTCATCATTAAGTTTTCTTTTCAGCTATAATTCTTCTTTCTCCAGTGATTCATTTTCCTGTCTTCGGGTAAACGTTCTTAAAATTCGTGTGTACATCGAAGCCAGATGAAATCATGCTTTCCGATCCACTGACTGCCACACAATTTTTTCTAAGCTCAACTGTTAAGATACCCATTCACCAAGAGAAAGGAATCAACTGATACTTCGGATAATTTATATTAATACATATATATATATATATACTTATCTCCTGTCTCAGCTCCACTCACATGTCCTGTCTCTGCACCACATCCCCTGTCTCTGCTCCAATTTTCAAGAAATTCATATATCTAAGTCCTGTCTCTGCACCATTCACCCCTGTCTCTGCTCCACAACATACTGTCTGTGCTCCAAAACCCCATGTCTCTGCACCATATATCATGTCTCTGCACCACCAAAACGGATTCTTTTTGAAACAACGCCTGTCTCTGCTCCAGTATTCCATGTCTCTGCACCTTTTTGTCCTGTCTCTGCACCACATGTAAACGAATTCTGTTCAGACTCACGCAACTACTTAGTATTCCGATAACGTTACCTACAGGAAAGCATTTACCATGGCAATATTATCAAATTAAATCATATCTTCTTTTTTTAAGTAACCATAAAATGAGCGATGGAATGATAACTATCTACAAACTAAAGAAAACAAGTTTGCTGTAAGGCCGAATCAAAGAAGATCTGCATGGAACTTTTGCATTTTAATACTTGACACTTTTTCTAACATTCTAATCACAATAGCACAATATCATAATTTTAATTATGTGATGCTTTGCCTTCGATTTCAATGTTGTTGCACATAAATATCTCTAAACTGACATCATTTCGAATGAGATATGATATGGGAATTGTTAAAAATGTACGTTTAAATACTATCTTCTGAAAGTTTGTCTTCACTAAGAAAATAGGTCGGCTGATTTATAAAAGTATGAATTGGGAATCTACATTTTATGTTGAGTTTACCAAATAACAAAGTTAATCTTTAAATATCGTCCATTCGGCAGATAGCCGCGTTGAAACATTTTCTCCGCTTTCGAGGAGGAGTGTTCACTGCGAAGTTATAAGCAGATGCCTGATGCAAACCGTCGGTAGCACCTGTTCCGGCACCACCTCTTGTGGTAGCATCTCCCGTTGTATTTACAGCAAAAATACCACCATTTATTACAGACAATGCCTCCGTGAATATTAAACCCCTCTTTGCTGTTCCTATACGTACAGATGCAGTGTAGCAGGGATCACGTAGTCAATGTTTGTATGCTTACTCCCGAAGCACTGGAGTGGAGCTTTACACTCCGATACAAATACACTGATTGCCGATGAATGGTGAATTTGAAACGTTTTTGGAATTGTAAATCCGCTGATTAACTTGCAATTACAAAACATCCCTCTAAGTTGAGTAAAACACATTCGAATTTTAGATAAGGGCCATAGTTACATTATTTATTCGGTCTTTTTGTAAACTAAAAATTAAAAACTTTCTTTAGAAATTCAGCTCTAACTTAACGATCACACTCATTACATTTATTTCATGAAGCATGACTGATTCACAGGCTTCCCGTTGGGTATTGGGCCACCAAAAATTAAATAAGGTAGCACTACCAGGTCTTGTCCACGAAAGAAATGACATACAAAAATTAAGAAAAATTAGCATATGTTTCATACTAGCCCATTATGGAAGGAATTTATTCTTTATTACTGAAAGTTTCTTCAATTGATAATTAATAGGTATGTTTTGGAAGCACAATGCTAAAATAATGCAATGACATCTATAGAACACTATAGGCCTAATTTTTTCTTCAGGTCTACACCTTATTAGGAATAAGCCTAAATGAATTTGTGGTTTTGCTTTCCTCTTTCATTCCATCCTCGAAATCAAGTTTACATTCATTTGAAACTTGTGATTCAGATTATCGCACATCGTTATTTCTTTCTGATCTATTGACGTGAATGCATGCAATTGTGAAATTACCGGGACAATGAAAAAAATTCAGCCAAATTTGCAGAAGGAATGATAATTTAAAAATAAGGAGGAAATAAAGGATAAGGTGGAAAATGAGAAATGGAGAATGATTTTCGGAAAAGCGGAGAATAATGAAAATATAGAAACTCCTGGAATCACGTTCGGATTTAGAAATAGGCATGGAAGCCTGAGATTGAATCGAAAATTCTTGGAAATTTTTCTTAGAGAAAGATTAATTGGGAGTGAACGTAAACCTAATTTTATTTTAAGTCGTCAGTAGAGCCGTGAAATTTGATTTTGCATATCAGAATTGTTTTGTCAAAAACGTCGCCGTCCGGACCATTACTCTCTTGGACAAGCCCAGCAGAGACCGTACCCCACATTATTCTGAAGAAACTAAGCAACTAACAAAATTCCTCAACTGAAAGAGGCAGCAAACAGAATTCTATCACTCCTGGATCCAGCGCGGATTTAGACAATATTTAGTGAAACTGGAATAACAATTTTCCCTTAGCGTCGACGCATATATGCCTAGACCTAGTATGAGCCCTGGTGTACCTCCAATATCAGGAACGAGTACAACATCCGTTGAAATCTCTGTTGATTTCGGGAAATGCAGACCGTACAATATCTGGGGAGGTAGTGAAAAGGGTTCTCGATTACGAGAACGAGTAGGCCAACTATGCATATGTGCAAGTACCTACTTCGAACAAGTTCTGCAGAGATTTTTGTAATCAATGATTTTTTTTACGGATTTATTGATTGATTCATGGTACCAATGTCATCCTCAGTAAATAAAGAATCTATTATTATTAAGGATGCTTTAAGGTTTTTTTATGCAGACCGTTTCCTAAATCGTTGCACAGCAGAAAAATTCCTGCGTGTTTTGTATAGACTATTATCATCAAATGTGATCGCAAACTGATAACTAATTTCTAAGTTGATTTACTTGGTCAGCCGAGACACTTGGTTTAGAAAACAGTGTGGTTTGCTTAAATAAATGAAGTAATGAGTGATGGTCTGTTTTGTTATTTTGAGATATCATGTTGTTGACCCTCTTATCACTCAGTCGTGTCATCATTGATGAGCTGCTCCTGTCGATCCATTTGTCGGACGCAGGCGTCAGAATTCCTACGGCGCAAAGAAAATGTTTTTGTTTATTGTCAACTGGTGCAGACGAGACAAGTCCTCCTCTGATCTGATATTAAAAATCTTCTGGTCTCAAGTGTGGGAAATGATGACTCAACCAATGACTGAGTATGGCAATCAGGGTGCGAAGTAAGGGGGGATGGGGGGATCCGTCCCTACCAGTGATCATCTGAATCCCCACCAATACTAAGGTTTGATTAGTCCTGGGGGGATCCCAGATTGTCCCTCCCAGTGATGTGTCTGTCAGAATGTATGTCTACTTTTTCTGTCTCTCAGAGTGGCTTTTAGCCGATTCCACTTGACGGCTATCTTCAATGCTGCAGCGCATGTGTGTGTGCTGCTGCTGCAATGAAGGACATCTGACTCACTAATACCCCGTCCAATGCGTGGGCAGCAGTTAGTGCATGTGTCTTGACCGAACTCTGTTTTTTCATCATCATTCGTCGCTTCTCCACGAGTTTTTCCTGCAATTTCGTCTGTCGCATCCCGATTGAGAAATCATATCGATCGACATCAATTCGTGGAACAAATGTATGTTATAAGGGATTGTCTTCGTGAGCTGAAAGCACTCAGCTTGAAAGTAAGTTCCGATTCTACGGTGTTGTGACTCCGCTTTCCCTAGCAATTGCATCAATGATTCAATCACACCTTAAATTGGTCACATCTTTACACCTTTGAAGTATCTGGTTTGGTCTACGTAAGATGATTTAATTGATTTTCTATAAAGTATTCTGATAATCCATTAAAGTATCTGGCTTGGTTTGAGATGATTTTCGTAATTTTTTTGTAAAGTATTCTAGATAATCATAATGGTCGTTGTGATAACATGAATGTTCACCTGAGTGAGTAGGAACATCGTCAAAAAATCAGCAATATTTTACAGATGCAATGGTCGAGGCGAACCTCATCACTGTGTCAGGAGACATCCTGCGTCTACTGAAAGTTCTGCAGAGCTACAGGGAGAATAAAGGGCCATCATCTCAGGAGCTCACTGAACAGCTGGAGTCAATGGGAACTTCAAAGGAGTCACCTTGAAGGGAAGTACTAACTCTAAGTTCCGAACACAATTCGTGCAGGCCGTCATCGATAACCTAGACGCGAGATTCGATGTCGAACTTTTGAAAGACTGTACGTTTTTAGATAAGAGAAGGTGGCCAACATCTGATGACCGAATCATCCATGGTGACAGACAGGTCATGAAAGTCGCAGAGTTTTTCAAACAGAATGTGATGAACGCAGTCTCCTCATTTCGAGAGGCCAAATCCGGGCTAGACTCGTCTGACTTCAAAGAATTTTGCAATGTCATCAAGATTTTCCCTGTGTGTACAGCTGAATGTGAAAGCGGCTTTAGTGTGATGAATGATGCGTTCACAAAAGATCGGAATCGTTTGAGTGTGAATGTTTGTAATGCTGTTCTTTTTCTCAACATCAATGGACCACCAATCACCCACGTAAACTTTGCTAAGTACGTCGTGGATTGGCTGAAATCACATCGTTCAGCATGGTGAAAACCGTGTTTCATGTTCCACCACAAAATTGCGAGCGAAACACTCGCTTTTTTTCATTGAATAAATGAGAGTTTTTGCCGCATTTACTTGTTCTATGTAACCTACCGGTATTGTGAGAGAGTTAGATGTATAGCCTACTAAGCGTGGTAATCAACTCCATATCAGCGCGTGAAAGACAGAAATTTGCCAGGAGAATTATACCTAGCCGCTTCGAAGACAATTATGGGTCTCATTCAGCACATAGCCTACATGAAGATTGGCATCCCCCCCCCCCCCAGTAACTTTTTCCTACTTCGCACCCTGATGGCAATGTTACAAATTTGAAGCTTGCCATTGAAAAGATGGGTACATATTCTCGGAGCTGATTAGACAAGCATCCTTTTAAATCCAAACTTGAAAACTCCCCAGCATTAATGCAACAAAATATATTTTTAATAGTTGTCTGTTGTTGACCGCAGAAAACATTGCTTCATCCAACAAATAGCGCAAAATCAGGTAAAAGTGTAAGCTGAATGAAATTGTGCCAAATGCTGTCGAAATTCGAAAAAATGAGAGCTGATCGAAGGCGCGATTCAGTGGTGATAATCTTAATTTTCTATAGTGTGAAACTTCGTCTGTAGGCATCGGTGAAGATAAAGGCTCTTGCAATCATACACATGTCAACAGAGTCACGAGTGGTGTTTCCATTACTTTCGAGTAGGCCAAATTTGAGATAGTGCTAACATTCGTGTACTTTGAGAGAACGAACAGGTAACCTATACGTTTGGTAACATATGAAAGAACTGGAGTGCAACTAGGAAACGCTTCTCTAGTTACAGGACAAATTCTACAAACACCTGATGATGATATACGTCCACTTGCTTGAGCTTTTCATAAATCGAAATGCGATGATACAGCAGCTGAGAAGATTATCACTACAATGTAATCTGGGAGTATAACATGCAGACCTATCATCAAATGAGCAATTTTAGAAGGCTCATCTTATTCTTTTCAAGTACATTCCCTTTAAAAGCATGTAATTTCTTCTATTTTCCGTTATCACCCAAAGTTACATTTACTCGTAATTACATTTTATTAGACACGTGGCATACAGCAATGCCAATTACATGCAACAGCAGACAAACCAAACTCACACGAAGTGAACAGTGAATTTAAGGAAAAATGTAAAAGCGAATTATGAAATAACTTAAGAAATACAAGTCTTCGAAGTATAGCCCTATGGGTTGAAAAAGTCAATTTTTTTCAATTCAACTGCCCTCATGAGAGTTCTTAGGAAATATGTTCTCTCTCACGAATTATCTAACGACAAGGTTTCACAGTCGTAAGCACTTTTGCGTGTCTTGTCCGTTTAATGGGTAGCCAAAAGTGAATAGCAGAAAGAAGATGTCAACACTACCATGAAGGTCCAACATTATACGAGTGTATGTATGAAATATTGTTTTGCATACAAATCTCAAAACAGAAAAAATCTAATCTATTTGCATTTACAAAATAAAATAGAGTACAAAAGCTACGATGCATGGTTTGTGAGGACGTGTCAGAGGACTTTCGACGGTTAGGTAAATAAACACCGCACAAGTGTACATGTGTGATTCAACAATTGACAAACTTGCATTATATAATTGATGTAATAAATTAATAATTACTGTATCTCCTATTCCATATGATGGGCTGCGACACATGTCCTTAGTCTAAATTTGGAACAAAATTAAAGGAACCTCTCAATTCTCTGAAAAATGTAGGTCTAGAAGTAGGAATGTAGGTCTACACCGAGGCCGGTGCATGGTTGAGGCTGGGTTATAGGCCCATGTTTTTAGACAACCAATACAATCACTGTAGAAGCATCATTGACAACATTTTTGATGCTAGGATTCTTGCTTGGAGTTGGGTTAAATGATCCCAGCGCAAATTCCCTCTCTTGGGATTGTGCTGGACTACCATATCCACCGACAACCCTGCTGATTCAGCCTCTCGATCAAATAGTTGTGAAAGAAATATATATGGCACACTTCATGGGAATTCATGTTTGACCCTTTCATTGCTCTCACAACCAGGAGACTGAACATTTCACCTCCAACTTTGACAAGGACTGTTTCACCATTATCTCATGAAGTGGTTGTGACTGATTGTATTTTAGTGTCTTCTATTTCTATTCTTTCATTTGATACTGCGAGCAGTAAATAGTCGACTACATGGACAGAATGAGTTGAATTTTACATTGCCATTGGAAAAGGCATCCAACATGACGTGAAGACATGTTCTGAATCGTAAAAGGAAATACTGAGTTATGACTTTTTACATATTTTCCTAATTGCGTACAATCGGATTTGACTCACCAGTCACGCTGTATTTCAGTATTATTTTAGATAAAGCATGAGTTCTTTGTCAACTTGACACAGCAGCTATTCACCATTGATAGATTAGAGAATGAGCAAATTGCAAGGGTAGAAAGGTATCATATAAGAGATCTGTCACTTAGCACACATGGCACTCAAAATATTTGCGAAATATTTAAATAAGCAAAAACGGCTTTGTAATAAATATGTATAAAAGTTATAAACAAACACAGTGTAAATCTGACAATGCTTCCAAAGAGCGTTTTTTTCGTTGGAAAGGAAGTGAAGCAACAATTGGCTTTCCTACATGTGCACCATTTACTCCCAAATCAATGTAGTTTATCTTCACATTGCCTTTGGGCTCCATGTTTTGATGTTCTCCGATTTTATTGTCCAACACACTAAACTCGGATATTTTGTTTATCTTTCTGTTTGTCAAAATTAAGAGCAAAAATAATTGACATGATTGCTCTAAAAATATAATTGTGGTAATCCATGGATCAAGCTGATGGGGGAAACAAACTTTCCAGAAATAAATTTTTACAATTGAATGTATGCAAAGTGGGAGCCTAGGACCACGGTAAATATTATATAATTTTACATACATATCCACTAAATGAGATTCAGTCGGCTGATGAAGACTCACCTTTATTGTAATAAGATTGATCCTTCAGACAATGGTTGCAGATGTTTTGGACCTAGAATTTGCGGTCACATGCAACCCTTCAGTACCATCCGTACTCCCCAATTTTTAAAAGAAACTAATGTATCCCTTCTTTTAGTGTGATTTTTATACAATGTACAGAGGAGAATAAGTGGTGATCTTATAGGTTTTTTTGTTTCACCATAACTAGCTAAAAAAATCTGGCTACATCTGCCCAAACTAAATCCTATTATTGATGTGTCACTATCCGAACTCAACAACAGAACCATTGTTTTTGGAGAAATATGCAAAATATCATACATCTTGATGGTGCAGAGTACAGGATTTATATACCAAAATTTTTCGATTTCAAGTCATGATTAGGACCAATTTAATCAATGCTCAGATTGCAAAACGAGCTACATATTCTGGTTTCTGCGCCTATATGATACATAATATTACGTCATAAACTCAAAAAAAAATTTGACGATTCTTGCTGTCGACCCTCATTCATAATTTCTCAGCTTATTTAAGTATGCCCGACAACCATATTTTTTTTGGTTATGAAAATCTGGAGATATATATAATCTTCGATATATATTATTTTATGAAATTTCTTCTTGATGACACTTTCGATGAAAAAATGATATAGGAGCATAAAGAACATTGGTAGCAAAATGGCGATGTTCCACAAAATTTCATCGTCCAATTTTTTGCCAAATAAAGTGGCAATCTGCGATTTTTTGCAAATGTAGGAAAAAATGTCAGTTTTACAGAACAAGTAGATGTTTCATGAGCTCCCAATCATTCATCCCAATGTGAATTTTAGTGCATTTCCAAGGTTGACCACGAAATTTCGGCACCTCTCGAGTTGATCTTCATACGCAGTTCCCGCATTTGAAAAATTCGACTTTTTTTAGTGGAGCCTGAGACAGGATTACAGTTTTAACTATATATACATTATATATATATATATTATATATATATATATATATATTTATATATATATGACATTTGGATCTTTTACCTGGAGTTTATATCTAATTTATTACTTATTTATTGGCATATTGATTTTTTGTACTGTTTTCATTATATATATATATATATATATATATATATATAATATATATATTATATATATATATATTATTATATATT
>CAJQUW010001652.1:0-117764 GCA_907163375.1 Prostheceraeus crozeri | reverse complement strand
TTGAATAGCTGTGGAGGAGTGGCATCGATAGCTATGGTAGTGAAACTGATAGTGTGGATGGAGACTGGTGTTGTGAGCTTAAGTTTGGCTTTTTTGTGTAATCGGTGCAGTAGCGCAGAATATTTTGGCTTTTTTGGATTTGAGTATGGAAATGTGGACTGATTTTGTGGATTTGAATAGCTGTGGAGGAGTGGCATCGATAGCTATGGTAGTGAAACTGATAGTGTGGATGGAGACTGGTGTTGTGAGCTTAAGTTTGGCTTTTTTGGGTAATCGGTGCAGTAGCGCAGAATATTTTGGCTTTTTTGGATTTGAGTATGGAAATGTGGACTGATTTTGTGGATTTGAATAGCTGTGGAGGAGTGGCATCGATAGCTATGGTAGTGAAACTGATAGTGTGGATGGAGACTGGTGTTGTGAGCTTAAGTTTGGCTTTTTTGGGTAATCGGTGCAGTAGCGCAGAATATTTTGGCTTTTTTGGATTTGAGTATGGAAATGTGGACTGATTTTGTGGATTTGAATAGCTGTGGAGGAGTGGCATCGATAGCTATGGTAGTGAAACTGATAGTGTGGATGGAGACTGGTGTTGTGAGCTTAAGTTTGGCTTTTTTGGGTAATCGGTGCAGTAGCGCAGAATATTTTGGCTTTTTTGGATTTGAGTATGGAAATGTGGACTGATTTTGTGGATTTGAATAGCTGTGGAGGAGTGGCATCGATAGCTATGGTAGTGAAACTGATAGTGTGGATGGAGACTGGTGTTGTGAGCTTAAGTTTGGCTTTTTTGGGTAATCGGTGCAGTAGCGCAGAATATTTTGGCTTTTTTGGATTTGAGTATGGAAATGTGGACTGATTTTGTGGATTTGAATAGCTGTGGAGGAGTGGCATCGATAGCTATGGTAGTGAAACTGATAGTGTGGATGGAGACTGGTGTTGTGAGCTTAAGTTTGGCTTTTTTGGGTAATCGGTGCAGTAGCGCAGAATATTTTGGCTTTTTTGGATTTGAGTATGGAAATGTGGACTGATTTTGTGGATTTGAATAGCTGTGGAGGAGTGGCATCGATAGCTATGGTAGTGAAACTGATAGTGTGGATGGAGACTGGTGTTGTGAGCTTAAGTTTGGCTTTTTTGGGTAATCGGTGCAGTAGCGCAGAATATTTTGGCTTTTTTGGATTTGAGTATGGAAATGTGGACTGATTTTGTGGATTTGAATAGCTGTGGAGGAGTGGCATCGATAGCTATGGTAGTGAAACTGATAGTGTGGATGGAGACTGGTGTTGTGAGCTTAAGTTTGGCTTTTTTGGGTAATCGGTGCAGTAGCGCAGAATATTTTGGCTTTTTTGGATTTGAGTATGGAAATGTGGACTGATTTTGTGGATTTGAATAGCTGTGGAGGAGTGGCATCGATAGCTATGGTAGTGAAACTGATAGTGTGGATGGAGACTGGTGTTGTGAGCTTAAGTTTGGCTTTTTTGGGTAATCGGTGCAGTAGCGCAGAATATTTTGGCTTTTTTGGATTTGAGTATGGAAATGTGGACTGATTTTGTGGATTTGAATAGCTGTGGAGGAGTGGCATCGATAGCTATGGTAGTGAAACTGATAGTGTGGATGGAGACTGGTGTTGTGAGCTTAAGTTTGGCTTTTTTGGGTAATCGGTGCAGTAGCGCAGAATATTTTGGCTTTTTTGGATTTGAGTATGGAAATGTGGACTGATTTTGTGGATTTGAATAGCTGTGGAGGAGTGGCATCGATAGCTATGGTAGTGAAACTGATAGTGTGGATGGAGACTGGTGTTGTGAGCTTAAGTTTGGCTTTTTTGGGTAATCGGTGCAGTAGCGCAGAATATTTTGGCTTTTTTGGATTTGAGTATGGAAATGTGGACTGATTTTGTGGATTTGAATAGCTGTGGAGGAGTGGCATCGATAGCTATGGTAGTGAAACTGATAGTGTGGATGGAGACTGGTGTTGTGAGCTTAAGTTTGGCTTTTTTGGGTAATCGGTGCAGTAGCGCAGAATATTTTGGCTTTTTTGGATTTGAGTATGGAAATGTGGACTGATTTTGTGGATTTGAATAGCTGTGGAGGAGTGGCATCGATAGCTATGGTAGTGAAACTGATAGTGTGGATGGAGACTGGTGTTGTGAGCTTAAGTTTGGCTTTTTTGGGTAATCGGTGCAGTAGCGCAGAATATTTTGGCTTTTTTGGATTTGAGTATGGAAATGTGGACTGATTTTGTGGATTTGAATAGCTGTGGAGGAGTGGCATCGATAGCTATGGTAGTGAAACTGATAGTGTGGATGGAGACTGGTGTTGTGAGCTTAAGTTTGGCTTTTTTGGGTAATCGGTGCAGTAGCGCAGAATATTTTGGCTTTTTTGGATTTGAGTATGGAAATGTGGACTGATTTTGTGGATTTGAATAGCTGTGGAGGAGTGGCATCGATAGCTATGGTAGTGAAACTGATAGTGTGGATGGAGACTGGTGTTGTGAGCTTAAGTTTGGCTTTTTTGGGTAATCGGTGCAGTAGCGCAGAATATTTTGGCTTTTTTGGATTTGAGTATGGAAATGTGGACTGATTTTGTGGATTTGAATAGCTGTGGAGGAGTGGCATCGATAGCTATGGTAGTGAAACTGATAGTGTGGATGGAGACTGGTGTTGTGAGCTTAAGTTTGGCTTTTTTGGGTAATCGGTGCAGTAGCGCAGAATATTTTGGCTTTTTTGGATTTGAGTATGGAAATGTGGACTGATTTTGTGGATTTGAATAGCTGTGGAGGAGTGGCATCGATAGCTATGGTAGTGAAACTGATAGTGTGGATGGAGACTGGTGTTGTGAGCTTAAGTTTGGCTTTTTTGGGTAATCGGTGCAGTAGCGCAGAATATTTTGGCTTTTTTGGATTTGAGTATGGAAATGTGGACTGATTTTGTGGATTTGAATAGCTGTGGAGGAGTGGCATCGATAGCTATGGTAGTGAAACTGATAGTGTGGATGGAGACTGGTGTTGTGAGCTTAAGTTTGGCTTTTTTGGGTAATCGGTGCAGTAGCGCAGAATATTTTGGCTTTTTTGGATTTGAGTATGGAAATGTGGACTGATTTTGTGGATTTGAATAGCTGTGGAGGAGTGGCATCGATAGCTATGGTAGTGAAACTGATAGTGTGGATGGAGACTGGTGTTGTGAGCTTAAGTTTGGCTTTTTTGGGTAATCGGTGCAGTAGCGCAGAATATTTTGGCTTTTTTGGATTTGAGTATGGAAATGTGGACTGATTTTGTGGATTTGAATAGCTGTGGAGGAGTGGCATCGATAGCTATGGTAGTGAAACTGATAGTGTGGATGGAGACTGGTGTTGTGAGCTTAAGTTTGGCTTTTTTGGGTAATCGGTGCAGTAGCGCAGAATATTTTGGCTTTTTTGGATTTGAGTATGGAAATGTGGACTGATTTTGTGGATTTGAATAGCTGTGGAGGAGTGGCATCGATAGCTATGGTAGTGAAACTGATAGTGTGGATGGAGACTGGTGTTGTGAGCTTAAGTTTGGCTTTTTTGGGTAATCGGTGCAGTAGCGCAGAATATTTTGGCTTTTTTGGATTTGAGTATGGAAATGTGGACTGATTTTGTGGATTTGAATAGCTGTGGAGGAGTGGCATCGATAGCTATGGTAGTGAAACTGATAGTGTGGATGGAGACTGGTGTTGTGAGCTTAAGTTTGGCTTTTTTGGGTAATCGGTGCAGTAGCGCAGAATATTTTGGCTTTTTTGGATTTGAGTATGGAAATGTGGACTGATTTTGTGGATTTGAATAGCTGTGGAGGAGTGGCATCGATAGCTATGGTAGTGAAACTGATAGTGTGGATGGAGACTGGTGTTGTGAGCTTAAGTTTGGCTTTTTTGGGTAATCGGTGCAGTAGCGCAGAATATTTTGGCTTTTTTGGATTTGAGTATGGAAATGTGGACTGATTTTGTGGATTTGAATAGCTGTGGAGGAGTGGCATCGATAGCTATGGTAGTGAAACTGATAGTGTGGATGGAGACTGGTGTTGTGAGCTTAAGTTTGGCTTTTTTGGGTAATCGGTGCAGTAGCGCAGAATATTTTGGCTTTTTTGGATTTGAGTATGGAAATGTGGACTGATTTTGTGGATTTGAATAGCTGTGGAGGAGTGGCATCGATAGCTATGGTAGTGAAACTGATAGTGTGGATGGAGACTGGTGTTGTGAGCTTAAGTTTGGCTTTTTTGGGTAATCGGTGCAGTAGCGCAGAATATTTTGGCTTTTTTGGATTTGAGTATGGAAATGTGGACTGATTTTGTGGATTTGAATAGCTGTGGAGGAGTGGCATCGATAGCTATGGTAGTGAAACTGATAGTGTGGATGGAGACTGGTGTTGTGAGCTTAAGTTTGGCTTTTTTGGGTAATCGGTGCAGTAGCGCAGAATATTTTGGCTTTTTTGGATTTGAGTATGGAAATGTGGACTGATTTTGTGGATTTGAATAGCTGTGGAGGAGTGGCATCGATAGCTATGGTAGTGAAACTGATAGTGTGGATGGAGACTGGTGTTGTGAGCTTAAGTTTGGCTTTTTTGGGTAATCGGTGCAGTAGCGCAGAATATTTTGGCTTTTTTGGATTTGAGTATGGAAATGTGGACTGATTTTGTGGATTTGAATAGCTGTGGAGGAGTGGCATCGATAGCTATGGTAGTGAAACTGATAGTGTGGATGGAGACTGGTGTTGTGAGCTTAAGTTTGGCTTTTTTGGGTAATCGGTGCAGTAGCGCAGAATATTTTGGCTTTTTTGGATTTGAGTATGGAAATGTGGACTGATTTTGTGGATTTGAATAGCTGTGGAGGAGTGGCATCGATAGCTATGGTAGTGAAACTGATAGTGTGGATGGAGACTGGTGTTGTGAGCTTAAGTTTGGCTTTTTTGGGTAATCGGTGCAGTAGCGCAGAATATTTTGGCTTTTTTGGATTTGAGTATGGAAATGTGGACTGATTTTGTGGATTTGAATAGCTGTGGAGGAGTGGCATCGATAGCTATGGTAGTGAAACTGATAGTGTGGATGGAGACTGGTGTTGTGAGCTTAAGTTTGGCTTTTTTGGGTAATCGGTGCAGTAGCGCAGAATATTTTGGCTTTTTTGGATTTGAGTATGGAAATGTGGACTGATTTTGTGGATTTGAATAGCTGTGGAGGAGTGGCATCGATAGCTATGGTAGTGAAACTGATAGTGTGGATGGAGACTGGTGTTGTGAGCTTAAGTTTGGCTTTTTTGGGTAATCGGTGCAGTAGCGCAGAATATTTTGGCTTTTTTGGATTTGAGTATGGAAATGTGGACTGATTTTGTGGATTTGAATAGCTGTGGAGGAGTGGCATCGATAGCTATGGTAGTGAAACTGATAGTGTGGATGGAGACTGGTGTTGTGAGCTTAAGTTTGGCTTTTTTGGGTAATCGGTGCAGTAGCGCAGAATATTTTGGCTTTTTTGGATTTGAGTATGGAAATGTGGACTGATTTTGTGGATTTGAATAGCTGTGGAGGAGTGGCATCGATAGCTATGGTAGTGAAACTGATAGTGTGGATGGAGACTGGTGTTGTGAGCTTAAGTTTGGCTTTTTTGGGTAATCGGTGCAGTAGCGCAGAATATTTTGGCTTTTTTGGATTTGAGTATGGAAATGTGGACTGATTTTGTGGATTTGAATAGCTGTGGAGGAGTGGCATCGATAGCTATGGTAGTGAAACTGATAGTGTGGATGGAGACTGGTGTTGTGAGCTTAAGTTTGGCTTTTTTGGGTAATCGGTGCAGTAGCGCAGAATATTTTGGCTTTTTTGGATTTGAGTATGGAAATGTGGACTGATTTTGTGGATTTGAATAGCTGTGGAGGAGTGGCATCGATAGCTATGGTAGTGAAACTGATAGTGTGGATGGAGACTGGTGTTGTGAGCTTAAGTTTGGCTTTTTTGGGTAATCGGTGCAGTAGCGCAGAATATTTTGGCTTTTTTGGATTTGAGTATGGAAATGTGGACTGATTTTGTGGATTTGAATAGCTGTGGAGGAGTGGCATCGATAGCTATGGTAGTGAAACTGATAGTGTGGATGGAGACTGGTGTTGTGAGCTTAAGTTTGGCTTTTTTGGGTAATCGGTGCAGTAGCGCAGAATATTTTGGCTTTTTTGGATTTGAGTATGGAAATGTGGACTGATTTTGTGGATTTGAATAGCTGTGGAGGAGTGGCATCGATAGCTATGGTAGTGAAACTGATAGTGTGGATGGAGACTGGTGTTGTGAGCTTAAGTTTGGCTTTTTTGGGTAATCGGTGCAGTAGCGCAGAATATTTTGGCTTTTTTGGATTTGAGTATGGAAATGTGGACTGATTTTGTGGATTTGAATAGCTGTGGAGGAGTGGCATCGATAGCTATGGTAGTGAAACTGATAGTGTGGATGGAGACTGGTGTTGTGAGCTTAAGTTTGGCTTTTTTGGGTAATCGGTGCAGTAGCGCAGAATATTTTGGCTTTTTTGGATTTGAGTATGGAAATGTGGACTGATTTTGTGGATTTGAATAGCTGTGGAGGAGTGGCATCGATAGCTATGGTAGTGAAACTGATAGTGTGGATGGAGACTGGTGTTGTGAGCTTAAGTTTGGCTTTTTTGGGTAATCGGTGCAGTAGCGCAGAATATTTTGGCTTTTTTGGATTTGAGTATGGAAATGTGGACTGATTTTGTGGATTTGAATAGCTGTGGAGGAGTGGCATCGATAGCTATGGTAGTGAAACTGATAGTGTGGATGGAGACTGGTGTTGTGAGCTTAAGTTTGGCTTTTTTGGGTAATCGGTGCAGTAGCGCAGAATATTTTGGCTTTTTTGGATTTGAGTATGGAAATGTGGACTGATTTTGTGGATTTGAATAGCTGTGGAGGAGTGGCATCGATAGCTATGGTAGTGAAACTGATAGTGTGGATGGAGACTGGTGTTGTGAGCTTAAGTTTGGCTTTTTTGGGTAATCGGTGCAGTAGCGCAGAATATTTTGGCTTTTTTGGATTTGAGTATGGAAATGTGGACTGATTTTGTGGATTTGAATAGCTGTGGAGGAGTGGCATCGATAGCTATGGTAGTGAAACTGATAGTGTGGATGGAGACTGGTGTTGTGAGCTTAAGTTTGGCTTTTTTGGGTAATCGGTGCAGTAGCGCAGAATATTTTGGCTTTTTTGGATTTGAGTATGGAAATGTGGACTGATTTTGTGGATTTGAATAGCTGTGGAGGAGTGGCATCGATAGCTATGGTAGTGAAACTGATAGTGTGGATTGAGACTGTTGTTTGTGACTTAAGTTTTTGGCTTTTTTGGGTAATCGGTGCAGTAGCGCAGAATATTTTGGCTTTTTTTGATTTGATAAGGATAATGGACTGATTATTGTGATTTTAATACAGTGGAGAGTGGCATCGATAGCTATGGTAGTGAAACTGATAGTGTGGATGGAGACTGGTGCTGCGAGCTTAGTTTTGGCTTTTTTGGGTAATCGGTGCAGTAGCGCAGAATATTTTGGCTTTTTTGGATTTGAGTATGGAAATGTGGACTGATTTTGTGGATTTGAATAGCTGTGGAGGAGTGGCATCGATAGCTATGGAAGAGAAACTGATAGTGTGGATGGAGACTGGTGTTGTGAGCTTAAGTTTGGCTTTTTTGGGTAATCGGTGCAGTAGCGCAGAATATTTTGGCTTTTTTGGATTTGAGTATGGAAATGTGGACTGAGTTTATGGATTTGAATAGCTGTGGAGGAGTGGCATCGATAGCTATGGTAGTGAAACTCATAGTTTGATGGGAGACTGAGTTGTGAGCTTAAGTTTTGCTTATTTGTGTAATACCGGTGCAGTAGCTCAAATAATTTTGGGCTTTTTTGGATTTGAATTATAGAAAAGAGGACTGATTTTGAGGATTACAAATAGCTGAGGAGGATGCGATCGATAGCTATGGTAGTGAAACTGATAGTGTGGATGGAGACTGGTGTTGTGAGCTTTAGTTTTTGCCTTTTTTGGGTAATCGGTGCAGTAGCGCAGAATATTTTGGCTTTTTTGGATTTGAGTATGGAAATGTGGACTGATTTTGTGGATTTGAATAGCTGTGGAGGAGTGGCATCGATAGCTATGGTAGTGAAACTGATAGTGTGGATGTAGACTGGTGTTGTGAGCTTAAGTTTGGCTTATTTGGTTAATCGGTGCATTATCGCAGAATATTTTGGCTTTTTTGGATTTGAGTATCGAAATGTGGACTGATTTTGTGGATTTGAATAGCTGTGGAGGAGTGGCATCGATAGAAAAAAACATATGCGTAGTGAAACTGATAGTGTGGATGGAGAGTGGTGTTGTGAGCTTAAGTTTGGCTTTTTTGGGTAATCGGTGCAGTAGCGCAGAATATTTTGGCTTTTTTGGATTTGAGTATGGAAATGTGGACTGATTTTGTGGATTTGAATAGCTGTGGAGGAGTGGCATCGATAGCTATGGTAGTGAAACTGATAGTGTGGATGGAGACTGGTGTTGTGAGCTTAAGTTTGGCTTTTTTGGGTAATCGGTGCAGTAGCGCAGAATATTTTGGCTTTTTTGGATTTGAGTATGGAAATGTGGACTGATTTTGTGGATTTGAATAGCTGTGGAGGAGTGGCATCGATAGCTATGGTAGTGAAACTGATAGTGTGGATGGAGACTGGTGTTGTGAGCTTAAGTTTGGCTTTTTTGGGTAATCGGTGCAGTAGCGCAGAATATTTTGGCTTTTTTGGATTTGAGTATGGAAATGTGGACTGATTTTGTGGATTTGAATAGCTGTGGAGGAGTGGCATCGATAGCTATGGTAGTGAAATTGATAGTGAAATTGATAGTGAAACTGATAGTGTGGATGGAGACTGGTGTTGTGAGCTTAAGTTTGGCTTTTTTGGGTAATCGGTGCAGTAGCGCAGAATATTTTGGCTTTTTTGGATTTGAGTATGGAAATGTGGACTGATTTTGTGGATTTCAATAGCTGTGGAGGAGTGGCATCGATAGCTATGGTAGTGAAACTGATAGTGTGGATGGAGACTGGTGTTGTGAGCTTAAGTTTGGCTTTTTTGGGTAATCGGTGCAGTAGCGCAGAATATTTTGGCTTTTTTGGATTTGAGTATGGAAATGTGGACTGACTTTGTGGATTTGAATAGCTGTGGAGGAGTGGCATCGATAGCTATGGTAGTGAAACTGATAGTGTGGATGGAGACTGGTGTTGTGAGCTTAAGTTTGGCTTTTTTGGGTAATCGGTGCAGTAGCGCAGAATATTTTGGCTTTTTTGGATTTGAGTATGGAAATGTGGACTGATTTTGTGGATTTTGAATAGCTGTGGAGGAGTGGCATCGATAGCTATGGTAGTGAAACTGATAGTGTGGATGGAGACTGGTGTTGTGAGCTTAAGTTTGGCTTTTTTGGGTAATCGGTGCAGTAGCGCAGAATATTTGGCTTTTTTGGATTTGAGTATGGAAATGTGGACTGATTTTGTGGATTTCAATAGCTGTGGAGGAGTGGCATCGATAGCTATGGTAGTGAAACTGATAGTGTGGATGGAGACTGGTGTTGTGAGCTTAAGTTTTGCCTTTTTTGGGTAATCGGTGCAGTAGCGCAGAATATTTTGGCTTTTTGGATTTGAGTATGGAAATGTGGACTGATTTTGTGGATTTGAATAGCTGTGGAGGAGTGGCATCGATAGCTATGGTAGTGAAACTGATAGTGTGGATGGAGACTGGTGTTGTGAGCTTAAGTTTGGCTTTTTTGGGTAATCGGTGCAGTAGCGCAGAATATTTTGGCTTTTTTTGGATTTGAGTATGGAAATGTGGACTGATTTTGTGGATTTGAATAGCTGTGGAGGAGTGGCATCGATAGCTATGGTAGTGAAACTGATAGTGTGGATGGAGACTGGTGTTGTGAGCTTAAGTTTGGCTTTTTGGGTAATCGGTGCAGTAGCGCAGAATATTTTGGCTTTTTTGGATTTGAGTATGGAAATGTGGACTGATTTTGTGGATTTGAATAGCTGTGGAGGAGTGGCATCGATAGCTATGGTAGTGAAACTGATAGTGTGGATGGAGACTGGTGTTGTGAGCTTAAGTTTGGCTTTTTTGGGTAATCGGTGCAGTAGCGCAGAATATTTTGGCTTTTTTGGATTTGAGTATGGAAATGTGGACTGATTTTGTGGATTTGAATAGCTGTGGAGGAGTGGCATCGATAGCTATGGTAGTGAAACTGATAGTGTGGATGGAGACTGGTGTTGTGAGCTTAAGTTTGGCTTTTTTGGGTAATCGGTGCAGTAGCGCAGAATATTTTGGCTTTTTTGGATTTGAGTATGGAAATGTGGACTGATTTTGTGGATTTGAATAGCTGTGGAGGAGTGGCATCGATAGCTATGGTAGTGAAACTGATAGTGTGGATGGAGACTGGTGTTGTGAGCTTAAGTTTGGCTTTTTTGGGTAATCGGTGCAGTAGCGCAGAATATTTTGGCTTTTTTGGATTTGAGTATGGAAATGTGGACTGATTTTGTGGATTTGAATAGCTGTGGAGGAGTGGCATCGATAGCTATGGTAGTGAAACTGATAGTGTGGATGGAGACTGGTGTTGTGAGCTTAAGTTTGGCTTTTTTGGGTAATCGGTGCAGTAGCGCAGAATATTTTGGCTTTTTTGGATTTTTTATTTGAGTATGGAAATGTGGACTGATTTTGTGGATTTGAATAGCTGTGGAGGAGTGGCATCGATAGCTATGGTAGTGAAACTGATAGTGTGGATGGAGACTGGTGTTGTGAGCTTAAGTTTGGCTTTTTTGGGTAATCGGTGCAGTAGCGCAGAATATTTTGGCTTTTTTGGATTTGAGTATGGAAATGTGGACTGATTTTGTGGATTTGAATAGCTGTGGAGGAGTGGCATCGATAGCTATGGTAGTGAAACTGATAGTGTGGATGTAGACTGGTGTTGTGAGCTTAAGTTTGGCTTTTTGGGTAATCGGTGCAGTAGCGCAGAATATTTTGGCTTTTTTGGATTTGAGTATGGAAATGTGGACTGATTTTGTGGATTTGAATAGCTGTGAGGAGTGGCATCGATAGCTATGGTAGTGAAACTGATAGTGTGGATGGAGACTGGTGTTGTGAGCTTAAGTTTGGCTTTTTGGGTAATCGGTGCAGTAGCGCAGAATATTTTGGCTTTTTGGATTTGAGTATGGAAATGTGGACTGATTTTGTGGATTTGAATAGCTGTGGAGGAGTGGCATCGATAGCTATGGTAGTGAAACTGATAGTGTGGATGGAGACTGGTGTTGTGAGCTTAAGTTTGGCTTTTTTGGGTAATCGGTGCAGTAGCGCAGAATATTTTGGCTTTTTGGATTTTGAGTATGGAAATGTGGACTGATTTTGTGGATTTGAATAGCTGTGGAGGAGTGGCATCGATAGCTATGGTAGTGAAACTGATAGTGTGGATGGAGACTGGTGTTGTGAGCTTAAGTTTGGCTTTTTTGGGTAATCGGTGCAGTAGCGCAGAATATTTTGGCTTTTTGGATTTGAGTATGGAAATGTGGACTGATTTTGTGGATTTGAATAGCTGTGGAGGAGTGGCATCGATAGCTATGGTAGTGAAACTGATAGTGTGGATGGAGACTGGTGTTGTGAGCTTAAGTTTGGCTTTTTTGGGTAATCGGTGCAGTAGCGCAGAATATTTTGGCTTTTTGGATTTGAGTATGGAAATGTGGACTGATTTTGTGGATTTGAATAGCTGTGGAGGAGTGGCATCGATAGCTATGGTAGTGAAACTGATAGTGTGGATGGAGACTGGTGTTGTGAGCTTAAGTTTGGCTTTTTTGGGTAATCGGTGCAGTAGCGCAGAATATTTTGGCTTTTTTGGATTTGAGTATGGAAATGTGGACTGATTTTGTGGATTTGAATAGCTGTGGAGGAGTGGCATCGATAGCTATGGTAGTGAAACTGATAGTGTGGATGGAGACTGGTGTTGTGAGCTTAAGTTTGGCTTTTTTGGGTAATCGGTGCAGTAGCGCAGAATATTTTGGCTTTTTTGGATTTGAGTATGGAAATGTGGACTGATTTTGTGGATTTGAATAGCTGTGGAGGAGTGGCATCGATAGCTATGGTAGTGAAACTGATAGTGTGGATGGAGACATGTGTTGTGAGCTTAAGTTTGGCTTTTTTGGGTAATCGGTGCAGTAGCGCAGAATATTTTGGCTTTTTTGGATTTGAGTATGGAATTGTGGTCTGATTTTGTGGATTTGAATAGCTGTGGAGGAGTGGCATCGATAGCTATGGTAGTGAAACTGATAGTGTGGATGGAGACTGGTGTTGTGAGCTTAAGTTTGGCTTTTTTGGGTAATCGGTGCAGTAGCGCAGAATATTTTGGCTTTTTTTTTATTTGAGTATGGAAATGTGGACTGATTTTGTGGATTTGAATAGCTGTGGAGGAGTGGCATCGATAGCTATGGTAGTGAAACTGATAGTGTGGATGGAGACTGGTGTTGTGAGCTTAAGTTTGGCTTTTTTGGGTAATCGGTGCAGTAGCGCAGAATATTTTGGCTTTTTTGGATTTGAGTATGGAAAATGTGGACTGATTTGTTGGATTTGAATAGCTGTGGAGGAGGATAGCCATCGATAGCTTATGGGTAGTGAAACTGATAGTGTGGATGGAGACTGGTGTTGTGAGCTTAAGTTTGGCTTTTTTGGGTAATCGGTGCAGTAGCGCAGAATATTTTGGCTTTTTTGGATTTGAGTCTGGAAATGTGGACTGATTTTGTGGATTTGAATAGCTGTGGAGGAGTGGCATCGATAGCTATGGTAGTGAAACTGATAGTGTGGATGGAGACTGGTGTTGTGAGCTTAAGTTTTGCTTTTTTGGGTAATCGGTGCAGTAGCGCAGAATATTTTGGCTTTTTTGGATTTGAGTATGGAAATGTGGACTGATTTTGTGGATTTGAATAGCTGTGGAGGAGTGGCATCGATAGCTATGTAGTGAAACTGATAGTGTGGATGGAGACTGGTGTTGTGAGCTTAAGTTTGGCTTTTTTGGGTAATCGGTGCAGTAGCGCAGAATATTTTGGCTTTTTTTGGATTTGAGTATGGAAATGTGGACTGATTTTGTGGATTTGAATAGCTGTGGAGGAGTGGCATCGATAGCTATGGTAGTGAAACTGATAGTGTGGATGGAGACTGGTGTTGTGAGCTTAGTTTTGGCTTTTTTGGGTAATCGGTGCAGTAGCGCAGAATATTTTGGCTTTTTTGGATTTGAGTATGGAAATGTGGACTGATTTTGTGGATTTGAATAGCTGTGGAGGAGTGGCATCGATAGCTATGGTAGTGAAACTGATAGTGTGGATGGAGACTGGTGTTGTGAGCTTAAGTTTGGCTTTTTTGTGTAATCGGTGCAGTAGCGCAGAATATTTTGGCTTTTTTGGATTTGAGTATAGAAATGTGGACTGATTTTGTGGATTTGAATAGCTGTGGAGGAGTGGCATCGATAGCTATGGTAGTGAAACTGATAGTGTGGATGGAGACTGGTGTTGTGAGCTTAAGTTTGGCTTTTTTGGGTAATCGGTGCAGTAGCGCAGAATATTTTGGCTTTTTTGGATTTGAGTATGGAAATGTGGGCTGATTTTGTGGATTTGAATAGCTGTGGAGGAGTGGCATCGATAGCTATGGTAGTGAAACTGATAGTGTGGATGGAGACTGGTGTTGTGAGCTTAAGTTTGGCTTTTTTGGGTAATCGGTGCAGTAGCGCAGAATATTTTGGCTTTTTTGGATTTGAGTATGGAAATGTGGACTGATTTTGTGGATTTGAATAGCTGTGGAGGAGTGGCATCGATAGCTATGGTAGTGAAACTGATAGTGTGGATGGAGACTGGTGTTGTGAGCTTAAGTTTGGCTTTTTTGGGTAATCGGTGCAGTAGCGCAGAATATTTTGGCTTTTTTGGATTTGAGTATGGAAATGTGGACTGATTTTGTGGATTTGAATAGCTGTGGAGGAGTGGCATCGATAGCTATGGTAGTGAAACTGATAGTGTGGATGTAGACTGGTGTTGTGAGCTTAAGTTTGGCTTTTTTGGGCAATCGGTGCAGTAGCGCAGAATATTTTGGCTTTTTTGGATTTGAGTATGGAAATGTGGACTGTTTTGTGGATTTGAATAGCTGTGGAGGAGTGGCATCGATAGCTATGGTAGTGAAACTGATAGTGTGGATGGAGACTGGTGTTGTGAGCTTAAGTTTGGCTTTTTTGGGCAATCGGTGCAGTAGCGCAGAATATTTTGGCTTTTTTGGATTTGAGTATGGAAATGTGGACTGATTTTGTGGATTTGAATAGCTGTGGAGGAGTGGCATCGATAGCTATGGTAGTGAAACTGATAGTGTGGATGGAGACTGGTGTTGTGAGCTTAAGTTTGGCCTTTTTGGGTAATCGGTGCAGTAGCGCAGAATATTTTGGCTTTTTTGGATTTGAGTATGGAAATGTGGACTGATTTTGTGGATTTGAATAGCTGTGGAGGAGTGGCATCGATAGCTATGGTAGTGTGGATGGAGACTGGTGTTGTGAGCTTAAGTTTGGCTTTTTTGGGTAATCGGTGCAGTAGCGCAGAATATTTTGGCTTTTTTGGATTTGAGTATAGAAATGTGGACTGATTTTGTGGATTTGAATAGCTGTGGAGGAGTGGCATCGATAGCTATGGTAGTGAAACTGATAGTGTGGATGGAGACTGGTGTTGTGAGCTTAAGTTTGGCTTTTTTGTGTAATCGGTGCAGTAGCGCAGAATATTTTGGCTTTTTTGGATTTGAGTATGGAAATGTGGACTGATTTTGTGGATTTGAATAGCTGTGGAGGAGTGGCATCGATAGCTATGGTAGTGAAACTGATAGTGTGGATGGAGACTGGTGTTGTGAGCTTAAGTTTGGCTTTTTTGGGTAATCGGTGCAGTAGCGCAGAATATTTTGGCTTTTTTGGATTTGAGTATGGAATGTGGACTGATTTTGTGGATTTGAATAGCTGTGGAGGAGTGGCATCGATAGCTATGGTAGTGAAACTGATAGTGTGGATGGAGACTGGTGTTGTGAGCTTAAGTTTGGCTTTTTTGGGTAATCGGTGCAGTAGCGCAGAATATTTTGGCTTTTTTGGATTTGAGTATGGAAATGTGGACTGATTTTGTGGATTTGAATAGCTGTGGAGGAGTGGCATCGATAGCTATGGTAGTGAAACTGATAGTGTGGATGGAGACTGGTGTTGTGAGCTTAAGTTTGGCTTTTTTGGGTAATCGGTGCAGTAGCGCAGAATATTTTGGCTTTTTTGGATTTGAGTATGGAAATGTGGACTGATTTTGTGGATTTGAATAGCTGTGGAGGAGTGGCATCGATAGCTATGGTAGTGAAACTGATAGTGTGGATGGAGACTGGTGTTGTGAGCTTAAGTTTGGCTTTTTTGGGTAATCGGTGCAGTAGCGCAGAATATTTTGGCTTTTTTGGATTTGAGTATGGAAATGTGGACTGATTTTGTGGATTTGAATAGCTGTGGAGGAGTGGCATCGATAGCTATGGTAGTGAAACTGATAGTGTGGATGGAGACTGGTGTTGTGAGCTTAAGTTTGGCTTTTTTGTGTAATCGGTGCAGTAGCGCAGAATATTTTGGCTTTTTTGGATTTGAGTATGGAAATGTGGACTGATTTTGTGGATTTGAATAGCTGTGGAGGAGTGGCATCGATAGCTATGGTAGTGAAACTGATAGTGTGGATGGAGACTGGTGTTGTGAGCTTAAGTTTGGCTTTTTTGGGTAATCGGTGCAGTAGCGCAGAATATTTTGCCTTTTTTTGGATTTGAGTATGGAAATGTGGACTGATTTTGTGGATTTGAATAGCTGTGGAGGAGTGGCATCGATAGCTATGGTAGTGAAACTGATAGTGTGGATGGAGACTGGTGTTGTGAGCTTAAGTTTGGCTTTTTTGTGTATTCGGTGCAGTAGCGCAGAATATTTTGGCTTTTTTGGATTTGAGTATGGAAATGTGGACTGATTTTGTGGATTTGAATAGCTGTGGAGGAGTGGCATCGATAGCTATGATAGTGAAACTGATAGTGTGGATGGAGACTGGTGTTGTGAGCTTAAGTTTGGCTTTTTTGTGTAATCGGTGCAGTAGCGCAGAATATTTTGGCTTTTTTGGATTTGAGTATGGAAATGTGGACTGATTTTGTGGATTTGAATAGCTGTGGAGGAGTGGCATCGATAGCTATGGTAGTGAAACTGATAGTGTGGATGGAGACTGGTGTTGTGAGCTTAAGTTTGGCTTTTTTGGGTAATCGGTGCAGTAGCGCAGAATATTTTGGCTTTTTTGGATTTGAGTATGGAAATGTGGACTGATTTTGTGGATTTGAATAGCTGTGGAGGAGTGGCATCGATAGCTATGGTAGTGAAACTGATAGTGTGGATGGAGACTGGTGTTGTGAGCTTAAGTTTGGCTTTTTTTGGGTAATCGGTGCAGTAGCGCAGAATATTTTGGCTTTTTTGGATTTGAGTATGGAAATGTGGACTGATTTTGTGGATTTGAATAGCTGTGGAGGAGTGGCATCGATAGCTATGGTAGTGAAACTGATAGTGTGGATGGAGACTGGTGTTGTGAGCTAAAGTTTGGCTTTTTTGTGTAATCGGTGCAGTAGCGCAGAATATTTTGGCTTTTTGGATTTGAGTATGGAAATGTGGACTGATTTTGTGGATTTGAATAGCTGTGGAGGAGTGGCATCGATAGCTATGGTAGTGAAACTGATAGTGTGGATGGAGACTGGTGTTGTGAGCTTAAGTTTGGCATTTTTTGGTAATCGGTGCAGTAGCGCAGAATATTTTGGATTTTTTGGATTTGAGTATGGAAATGTGGACTGATTTTGTGGATTTGAATAGCTGTGGAGGAGTGGCATCGATAGCTATGGTAGTGAAACTGATAGTGTGGATGGAGACTGGTGTTGTGAGCTTAAGTTTGGCTTTTTTGGGTAATCGGTGCAGTAGCGCAGAATATTTTGGCTTTTTTGGATTTGAGTATGGAAATGTGGACTGATTTTGTGGATTTGAATAGCTGTGGAGGAGTGGCATCGATAGCTATGGTAGTGAAACTGATAGTGTGGATGGAGACTGGTGTTGTGAGCTTAAGTTTGGCTTTTTTGGGTAATCGGTGCAGTAGCGCAGAATATTTTGGCTTTTTTGGATTTAAGTATGGAAATGTGGACTGATTTTGTGGATTTGAATAGCTGTGGAGGAGTGGCATCGATAGCTATGGTAGTGAAACTGATAGTGTGGATGGAGACTGGTGTTGTGAGCTTAAGTTCGGCTTTTTTGGTAATCGGTGCAGTAGCGCAGAATATTTTGGCTTTTTTGGATTTGAGTATGGAAATGTGGACTGATTTTGTGGATTTGAATAGCTGTGGAGGAGTGGCATCGATAGCTATGGTAGTGAAACTGATAGTGTGGATGGAGACTGGTGTTGTGAGCTTAAGTTTGGCTTTTTTTGGTAATCGGTGCAGTAGCGCAGAATATTTTGGCTTTTTTGGATTTGAGTATGGAAATGTGGACTGATTTTGTGGATTTGAATAGCTGTGGAGGAGTGGCATCGATAGCTATGGTAGTGAAACTGATAGTGTGGATGGAGACTGGTGTTGTGAGCTTAAGTTTGGCTTTTTTGGGTAATCGGTGCTGTAGCGCAGAATATTTTGGCTTTTTTGGATTTGAGTATGAAAATGTGGACTGATTTTGTGGATTTGAATAGCTGTGGAGGAGTGGCATCGATAGCTATGGTAGTGAAACTGATAGTGTGGATGGAGACTGGTGTTGTGAGCTTAAGTTCGGCTTTTTTGGGTAATCGGTGCAGTAGCGCAGAATATTTTGGCTTTTTTGGATTTGAGTATGGAAATGTGGACTGATTTTGTGGATTTGAATAGCTGTGGAGGAGTGGCATCGATAGCTATGGTAGTGAAACTGATAGTGTGGATGGAGACTGGTGTTGTGAGCTTAAGTTTGGCTTTTTTGGATGATCGTTGCAGTAGCGCAGAATATTTTGGCTTTTTTGGATTTGAGTATGGAAATGTGGACTGATTTTGTGGATTTGAATAGCTGTGGAGGAGTGGCATCGATAGCTATGGTAGTGAAACTGATAGTGTGGATGGAGACTGGTGTTGTGAGCTTAAGTTTGGATTTTTTGGGTAATCGGTGCAGTAGCGCAGAATATTTTTGTCTTTTTTGGATTTGAGTATGGAAATGTGGACTGATTTTGTGGATTTGAATAGCTGTGGAGGAGTGGCATCGATAGCTATGATAGTGAAACTGATAGTGTGGATGGAGACTGGTGTTGTGAGCTTAAGTTTGGCTTTTTTGGGTAATCGGTGCAGTAGCGCAGAATATTTTGGCTTTTTTGGATTTGAGTATGGAAATGTGGACTGTTTTGTGGATTTGAATAGCTGTGGAGGAGTGGCATCGATAGCTATGGTAGTGAAACTGATAGTGTGGATGGAGACTGGTGTTGTGAGCTTAAGTTTGGCTTTTTTGTGTAATCGGTGCAGTAGCGCAGAATATTTTGGCTTTTTGGATTTGAGTATGGAAATGTGGACTGATTTTGTGGATTTGAATAGCTGTGGAGGAGTGGCATCGATAGCTATGGTAGTGAAACTGATAGTGTGGATGGAGACTGGTGTTGTGAGCTTAAGTTTGGCTTTTTTGGGTAATCGGTGCAGTAGCGCAGAATATTTTGGCTTTTTTGGATTTGAGTATGGAAATGTGGACTGATTTTGTGGATTTGAATAGCTGTGGAGGAGTGGCATCGATAGCTATGGTAGTGAAACTGATAGTGTGGATGGAGACTGGTGTTGTGAGCTTAAGTTTGGCTTTTTTGGGTAATCGGTGCAGTAGCGCAGAATATTTTGGCTTTTTTGGATTTGAGTATGGAAATGTGGACTGATTTTGTGGATTTGAATAGCTGTGGAGGAGTGGCATCGATAGCTATGGTAGTGAAACTGATAGTGTGGATGGAGACTGGTGTTGTGAGCTTAAGTTTTGCTTTTTTGTGTAATCGGTGCAGTAGCGCAGAATATTTTGGCTTTTTTGGATTTGAGTATGGAAATGTGGACTGATTTTGTGGATTTGAATAGCTGTGGAGGAGTGGCATCGATAGCTATGGTAGTGAAACTGATAGTGTGGATGGAGACTGGTGTTGTGAGCTTAAGTTCGGCTTTTTTGGGTAATCGGTGCAGTAGCGCAGAATATTTTGGCTTTTTTGGATTTGAGTATGGAAATGTGGACTGATTTTGTGGATTTGAATAGCTGTGGAGGAGTGGCATCGATAGCTATGGTAGTGAAACTGATAGTGTGGATGGAGACTGGTGTTGTGAGCTTAAGTTTGGCTTTTTTGGGTAATCGGTGCAGTAGCGCAGAATATTTTGGCTTTTTTGGATTTGAGTATGGAAATGTGGACTGATTTTGTGGATTTGAATAGCTGTGGAGGAGTGGCATCGATAGCTATGGTAGTGAAACTGATAGTGTGGATGGAGACTGGTGTTGTGAGCTTAAGTTTGGCTTTTTTTGGGTAATCGGTGCAGTAGCGCAGAATATTTTGGCTTTTTTGGATTTGAGTATGGAAATGTGGACTGATTTTGTGGATTTGAATAGCTGTGGAGGAGTGGCATCGATAGCTATGGTAGTGAAACTGATAGTGTGGATGGAGACTGGTGTTGTGAGCTTAAGTTTGGCTTTTTGGGTAATCGGTGCAGTAGCGCAGAATATTTTGGCTTTTTTGGATTTGAGTATGGAAATGTGGACTGATTTTGTGGATTTGAATAGCTGTGGAGGAGTGGCATCGATAGCTATGGTAGTGAAACTGATAGTGTGGATGGAGACTGGTGTTGTGAGCTTAAGTTTGGCTTTTTTGGGTAATCGGTGCAGTAGCGCAGAATATTTTGGCTTTTTTGGATTTGAGTATGGAAATGTGGACTGATTTTGTGGATTTGAATAGCTGTGGAGGAGTGGCATCGATAGCTATGGTAGTGAAACTGATAGTGTGGAAGGAGACTGGTGTTGTGAGCTTGAGTTTGCCTTTTTTGGGTAATCGGTGCAGTAGCGCAGAATATTTTGGCTTTTTTGGATTTGAGTATGGAAATGTGGACTGATTTTGTGGATTTGAATAGCTGTGGAGGAGTGGCATCGATAGCTATGGTAGTGAAACTGATAGTGTGGATGGAGACTGGTGTTGTGAGCTTAAGTTTGGCTTTTTTGGGTAATCGGTGCAGTAGCGCAGAATATTTTGGCTTTTTTGGATTTGAGTATGGAAATGTGGACTGATTTTGTGGATTTGAATAGCTGTGGAGGAGTGGCATCGATAGCTATGGTAGTGAAACTGATAGTGTGGATGGAGACTGGTGTTGTGAGCTTAAGTTTGGCTTTTT
Organism: Prostheceraeus crozeri; assembly: GCA_907163375.1. Classification (NCBI taxonomy): domain Eukaryota; kingdom Metazoa; phylum Platyhelminthes; order Polycladida; family Euryleptidae; genus Prostheceraeus; species Prostheceraeus crozeri. The sequence continues at coordinate 97,345 of CAJQUW010001652.1, read as the reverse complement.
TGGGTAATCGGTGCAGTAGCGCAGAATATTTTGGCTTTTTGGATTTGAGTATGGAAATGTGGACTGATTTTGTGGATTTGAATAGCTGTGGAGGAGTGGCATCGATAGCTATGGTAGTGAAACTGATAGTGTGGATGGAGACTGGTGTTGTGAGCTTAAGTTTGGCTTTTTTGGGTAATCGGTGCAGTAGCGCAGAATATTTTGGCTTTTTTGGATTTGAGTATGGAAATGTGGACTGATTTTGTGGATTTGAATAGCTGTGGAGGAGTGGCATCGATAGCTATGGTAGTGAAACTGATAGTGTGGATGGAGACTGGTGTTGTGAGCTTAAGTTCGGCTTTTTTGTGTAATCGGTGCAGTAGCGCAGAATATTTTGGCTTTTTTGGATTTGAGTATGGAAATGTGGACTGATTTTGTGGATTTGAATAGCTGTGGAGGAGTGGCATCGATAGCTATGGTAGTGAAACTGATAGTGTGGATGGAGACTGGTGTTGTGAGCTTAAGTTTGGCTTTTTGGGTAATCGGTGCAGTAGCGCAGAATATTTTGGCTTTTTTGGATTTGAGTATGGAAATGTGGACTGATTTTGTGGATTTGAATAGCTGTGGAGGAGTGGCATCGATAGCTATGGTAGTGAAACTGATAGTGTGGATGGAGACTGGTGTTGTGAGCTTAAGTTTGGCTTTTTTGGGTAATCGGTGCAGTAGCGCAGAATATTTTGGCTTTTTTGGATTTAGTATGGAAATGTGGACTGATTTTGTGGATTTGAATAGCTGTGGAGGAGTGGCATCGATAGCTATGGTAGTGAAACTGATAGTGTGGATGGAGACTGGTGTTGTGAGCTTAAGTTTGGCTTTTTTGGGTAATCGGTGCAGTAGCGCAGAATATTTTGGCTTTTTTGGATTTGAGTATGGAAATGTGGACTGATTTTGTGGATTTGAATAGCTGTGGAGGAGTGGCATCGATAGCTATGGTAGTGAAACTGATAGTGTGGATGGAGACTGGTGTTGTGAGCTTAAGTTTGGCTTTTTGGGTAATCGGTGCAGTAGCGCAGAATATTTTGGCTTTTTTGGATTTGAGTATGGAAATGTGGACTGATTTTGTGGATTTGAATAGCTGTGGAGGAGTGGCATCGATAGCTATGGTAGTGAAACTGATAGTGTGGATGGAGACTGGTGTTGTGAGCTTAAGTTCGGCTTTTTTGGGTAATCGGTGCAGTAGCGCAGAATATTTTGGCTTTTTTGGATTTGAGTATGGAAATGTGGACTGATTTTGTGGATTTGAATAGCTGTGGAGGAGTGGCATCGATAGCTATGGTATTGAAACTGATAGTGTGGATGGAGACTGGTGTTGTGAGCTTAAGTTTGGCTTTTTTGGGTAATCGGTGCAGTAGCGCAGAATATTTTGGCTTTTTTGGATTTGAGTATGGAAATGTGGACTGATTTTGTGGATTTGAATAGCTGTGGAGGAGTGGCATCGATAGCTATGGTAGTGAAACTGATAGTGTGGATGGAGACTGGTGTTGTGAGCTTAAGTTTGGCTTTTTTGGGTAATCGGTGCAGTAGCGCAGAATATTTTGGCTTTTTTGGATTTAAGTATGGAAATGTGGACTGATTTTGTGGATTTGAATAGCTGTGGAGGAGTGGCATCGATAGCTATGGTAGTGAAACTGATAGTGTGGATGGAGACTGGTGTTGTGAGCTTAAGTTCGGCTTTTTTGGGTAATCGGTGCAGTAGCGCAGAATATTTTGGCTTTTTTGGATTTGAGTATGGAAATGTGGACTGATTTTGTGGATTTGAATAGCTGTGGAGGAGTGGCATCGATAGCTATGGTAGTGAAACTGATAGTGTGGATGGAGACTGGTGTTGTGAGCTTAAGTTCGGCTTTTTTGTGTATTAGGTGCAGTAGCGCAGAATATTTAGGCTTTTTGGATTTGAGTATGGAAATGTGGACTGATTTTGTGGATTTGAATAGCTGTGGAGGAGTGCCATCGATAGCTATGGTAGTGAAACTGATAGTGTGGATGGACACTGGTGTTGTGAGCTTAAGTTTGGCTTTTTGGGTAATCGGTGCAGTAGCGCAGAATATTTTGGATTTTTTGGATTTGAGTATGGAAATGTGGACTGATTTTGTGGATTTGAATAGCTGTGGAGGAGTGGCATCGATAGCTATGGTAGTGAAACTGATAGTGTGGATGGAGACTGGTGTTGTGAGCTTAAGTTTGGCTTTTTTGGGTAATCGGTGCAGTAGCGCAGAATATTTTGGCTTTTTTGGATTTAAGTATGGAAATGTGGACTGATTTTGTGGATTTGAATAGCTGTGGAGGAGTGCCATCGATAGCTATGGTAGTGAAACTGATAGTGTGGATGGAGACTGGTGTTGTGAGCTTAAGTTTGGCTTTTTTGGGTAATCGGTGCAGTAGCGCAGAATATTTTGGCTTTCTTGGATTTAAGTATGGAAATGTGGACTGATTTTGTGGATTTGAATAGCTGTGGAGGAGTGGCATCGATAGCTTTGGTAGTGAAACTGATAGTGTGGATGGAGACTGGTGTTGTGAGCTTAAGTTCGGCTTTTTTGGGTAATCGGTGCAGTAGCGCAGAATATTTTGGCTTTTTTGGATTTGAGTATGGAAATGTGGACTGATTTTGTGGATTTGAATAGCTGTGGAGGAGTGCCATCGATAGCTATGGTATTGAAACTGATAGTGTGGATGGAGACTGGTGTTGTGAGCTTAAGTTTGGCTTTTTTGGGTAATCGGTGCAGTAGCGCAGAATATTTTGGCTTTTTTGGATTTGAGTATGGAAATGTGGACTGATTTTGTGGATTTGAATAGCTGTGGAGGAGTGGCATCGATAGCTATGGTAGTGAAACTGATAGTGTGGATGGAGACTGGTGTTGTGAGCTTAAGTTTGGCTTTTTTGGGTAATCGGTGCAGTAGCGCAGAATATTTTGGCTTTTTTTGATTTAATAAGGAAATGTGGACTGATTTTGTGGATTTGAATAGCTGTGGAGGAGTGGCATCGATAGCTATGGTAGTGAAACTGATAGTGTGGATGGAGACTGGTGTTGTGAGCTTAAGTTCGGCTTTTTTGTGTATTCGGTGCAGTAGCGCAGAATATTTTGGCTTTTTGGATTTGAGTATGGAAATGTGGACTGATTTTGTGGATTTGAATAGCTGTGGAGGAGTGGCATCGATAGCTATGGTAGTGAAACTGATAGTGTGGATGGAGACTGGTGTTGTGAGCTTAAGTTTGGCCTTTTTGTGTATTCGGTGCAGTAGCGCAGAATATTTTGGCTTTTTGGATTTGAGTATGGAAATGTGGACTGATTTTGTGGATTTGAATAGCTGTGGAGGAGTGCCATCGATAGCTATGCTAGTGAAACTGATAGTGTGGATGGACACTGGTGTTGTGAGCTTAAGTTTGGCTTTTTTGGGTAATCGGTGCAGTAGCGCAGAATATTTTGGATTTTTTGGATTTGAGTATGGAAATGTGGACTGATTTTGTGGATTTGAATAGCTGTGGAGGAGTGGCATCGATAGCTATGCTAGTGAAACTGATAGTGTGGATGGAGACTGGTGTTGTGAGCTTAATTTTGGCTTTTTGGGTAATCGGTGCAGTAGCGCAGAATATTTTGGCTTTTTTGGATTTAAGTATGGAAATGTGGACTGATTTTGTGGATTTGAATAGCTGTGGAGGAGTGGCATCGATAGCTATGGTAGTGAAACTGATAGTGTGGATGGAGACTGGTGTTGTGAGCTTAAGTTCGGCTTTTTTGGGTAATCGGTGCAGTAGCGCAGAATATTTTGGCTTTCTTGGATTTAAGTATGGAAATGTGGACTGATTTTGTGGATTTGAATAGCTGTGGAGGAGTGGCATCGATAGCTTTGGTAGTGAAACTGATAGTGTGGATGGAGACTGGTGTTGTGAGCTTAAGTTTGGCTTTTTGGGTAATCGGTGCAGTAGCCCAGAATATTTTGGCTTTTTTGGATTTGAGTATGGAAATGTGGACTGATTTTGTGGATTTGAATAGCTGTGGAGGAGTGCCATCGATAGCTATGGTAGTGAAACTGATAGTGTGGATGGAGACTGGTGTTGTGAGCTTAAGTTTGGCTTTTTTGTGTATTCGGTGCAGTAGCGCAGAATATTTTGGCTTTTTTGGATTTGAGTATGGAAATGTGGACTGATTTTGTGGATTTGAATAGCTGTGGAGGAGTGCCATCGATAGCTATGCTAGTGAAACTGATAGTGTGGATGGACACTGGTGTTGTGAGCTTAAGTTTGGCTTTTTTGGGTAATCGGTGCAGTAGCGCAGAATATTTTGGCTTTTTTGGATTTGAGTATGGAAATGTGGACTGATTTTGTGGATTTGAATAGCTGTGGAGGAGTGGCATCGATAGCTATGGTAGTGAAACTGATAGTGTGGATGGAGACTGGTGTTGTGAGCTTAAGTTTGGCTTTTTTGTGTAATCGGTGCAGTAGCGCAGAATATTTTGGCTTTTTGGATTTGAGTATGGAAATGTGGACTGATTTTGTGGATTTGAATAGCTGTGGAGGAGTGCCATCGATAGCTATGGTAGTGAAACTGATAGTGTGGATGGACACTGGTGTTGTGAGCTTAAGTTTGGCTTTTTTGGGTAATCGGTGCAGTAGCGCAGAATATTTTGGATTTTTGGATTTGAGTATGGAAATGTGGACTGATTTTGTGGATTTGAATAGCTGTGGAGGAGTGGCATCGATAGCTATGGTAGTGAAACTGATAGTGTGGATGGAGACTGGTGTTGTGAGCTTAAGTTTGGCTTTTTTGGGTAATCGGTGCAGTAGCGCAGAATATTTTGGCTTTTTTGGATTTGAGTATGGAAATGTGGACTGATTTTGTGGATTTGAATAGCTGTGGAGGAGTGACATCGATAGCTATGGTAGTGAAACTGATAGTGTGGATGGAGACTGGTGTTGTGAGCTTAAGTTTGGCTTTTTTGGGTAATCGGTGCAGTAGCGCAGAATATTTTGGCTTTTTTGGATTTGAGTATGGAAATGTGGACTGATTTGTGGATTTGAATAGCTGTGGAGGAGTGGCATCGATAGCTATGGTAGTGAAACTGATAGTGTGGATGGAGACTGGTGTTGTGAGCTTAAGTTCGGCTTTTTTGGGTAATCGGTGCAGTAGCGCAGAATATTTTGGCTTTTTTGGATTTGAGTATGGAAATGTGGACTGATTTTGTGGATTTGAATAGCTGTGGAGGAGTGGCATCGATAGCTATGGTAGTGAAACTGATAGTGTGGATGGAGACTGGTGTTGTGAGCTTAAGTTTGGCCTTTTTGTGTATTCGGTGCAGTAGCGCAGAATATTTTGGCTTTTTGGATTTGAGTATGGAAATGTGGACTGATTTTGTGGATTTGAATAGCTGTGGAGGAGTGCCATCGATAGCTATGGTAGTGAAACTGATAGTGTGGATGGACACTGGTGTTGTGAGCTTAAGTTTGGCTTTTTTGGGAAATCGGTGCAGTAGCGCAGAATATTTTGGATTTTTTGGATTTGAGTATGGAAATGTGGACTGATTTTGTGGATTTGAATAGCTGTGGAGGAGTGGCATCGATAGCTATGCTAGTGAAACTGATAGTGTGGATGGAGACTGGTGTTGTGAGCTTAAGTTTGGCTTTTTTGGGTAATCGGTGCAGTAGCGCAGAATATTTTGGCTTTTTTGGATTTAAGTATGGAAATGTGGACTGATTTTGTGGATTTGAATAGCTGTGGAGGAGTGGCATCGATAGCTATGGTAGTGAAACTGATAGTGTGGATGGAGACTGGTGTTGTGAGCTTAAGTTTGGCTTTTTTTGGTAATCGGTGCAGTAGCGCAGAATATTTTGGCTTTCTTGGATTTAAGTATGGAAATGTGGACTGATTTTGTGGATTTGAATAGCTGTGGAGGAGTGCCATCGATAGCTATGGTAGTGAAACTGATAGTGTGGATGGACACTGGTGTTGTGAGCTTAAGTTTGGCTTTTTTGGGTAATCGGTGCAGTAGCGCAGAATATTTTGGCTTTTTTGGATTTGAGTATGGAAATGTGGACTGATTTTGTGGATTTGAATAGCTGTGGAGGAGTGGCATCGATAGCTATGGTATTGAAACTGATAGTGTGGATGGAGACTGGTGTTGTGAGCTTAAGTTTGGCTTTTTTGGGTAATCGGTGCAGTAGCGCAGAATATTTTGGCTTTTTTGGATTTGAGTATGGAAATGTGGACTGATTTTGTGGATTTGAATAGCTGTGGAGGAGTGGCATCGATAGCGATGGTAGTGAAACTGATAGTGTGGATGGAGACTGGTGTTGTGAGCTTAAGTTTGGCTTTTTTGGGTAATCGGTGCAGTAGCGCAGAATATTTTGGCTTTTTTGGATTTAAGTATGGAAATGTGGACTGATTTTGTGGATTTCAATAGCTGTGGAGGAGTGGCATCGATAGCTATGGTAGTGAAACTGATAGTGTGGTTGGAGACTGGTGTTGTGAGCTTAAGTTTGGCCTTTTTGGGTAATCGGTGCAGTAGCCCAGAATATTTTGGCTTTTTTGGATTTGAGTATGGAAATGTGGACTGATTTTGTGGATTTGAATAGCTGTGGAGGAGTGGCATCGATAGCTATGGTAGTGAAACTGATAGTGTGGATGGAGACTGGTGTTGTGAGCTTAAGTTTGGCCTTTTTGTGTATTCGGTGCAGTAGCGCAGAATATTTTGGCTTTTTGGATTTGAGTATGGAAATGTGGACTGATTTTGTGGATTTGAATAGCTGTGGAGGAGTGCCATCGATAGCTATGGTAGTGAAACTGATAGTGTGGATGGACACTGGTGTTGTGAGCTTAAGTTTGGCTTTTTTGGGTAATCGGTGCAGTAGCGCAGAATATTTTGGCTTTTTTGGATTTGAGTATGGAAATGTGGACTGATTTTGTGGATTTGAATAGCTGTGGAGGAGTGGAATCGATAGCTATGGTAGTGAAACTGATAGTGTGGATGGAGACTGGTGTTGTGAGCTTAAGTTTGGCTTTTTTGGGTAATCGGTGCAGTAGCGCAGAATATTTTGGCTTTTTTGGATTTGAGTATGGAAATGTGGACTGATTTTGTGGATTTGAATAGCTGTGGAGGAGTGGCATCGATAGCTATGGTAGTGAAACTGATAGTGTGGATGGAGACTGGTGTTGTGAGCTTAAGTTTGGCTTTTTTGGGTAATCGGTGGAGTAGCGCAGAATATTTTGGCTTTTTTGGATTTGAGTATGGAAATGTGGACTGATTTTGTGGATTTGAATAGCTGTGGAGGAGTGGAATCGATAGCTATGGTAGTGAAACTGATAGTGTGGATGGAGACTGGTGTTGTGAGCTTAAGTTCGGCTTTTTTGGGTAATCGGTGCAGTAGCGCAGAATATTTTGGCTTTTTTGGATTTGAGTATGGAAATGTGGACTGATTTTGTGGATTTGAAGAGCTGTGGAGGAGTGGCATCGATAGCTATGCTAGTGAAACTGATAGTGTGGATGGAGACTGGTGTCGTGAGCTTAAGTTTGGCTTTTTTGGTTAATCGGTGCAGTAGCGCAGAATATTTTGGCTTTTTTGGATTTGAGTATGGAAATGTGGACTGATTTTGTGGATTTGAATAGCTGTGGAGGAGTGCCATCGATAGCTATGGTAGTGAAACTGATAGTGTGGATGGAGACTGGTGTTGTGAGCTTAAGTTTGGCCTTTTTGGGTAATCGGTGCAGTAGCGCAGAATATTTTGGCTTTTTTGGATTTGAGTATGGAAATGTGGACTGATTTTGTGGATTTGAATAGCTGTGGAGGAGTGGCATCGATAGCTATGGTAGTGAAACTGATAGTGTGGGTGGAGACTGGTGTTGTGAGCTTAAGTTTGGCTTTTTTGGGTAATCGGTGCAGTAGCGCAGAATATTTTGGCTTTTTTGGATTTAAGTATGGAAATGTGGACTGATTTTGTGGATTTGAATAGCTGTGGAGGAGTGGAATCGATAGCTATGGTAGTGAAACTGATAGTGTGGATGGAGACTGGTGTTGTGAGCTTAAGTTTGGCTTTTTTGGGTAATCGGTGCAGTAGCGCAGAATATTTTGGCTTTTTTGGATTTGAGTATGGAAATGTGGACTGATTTTGTGGATTTGAATAGCTGTGGATGAGTGCCATCGATAGCTATGGTAGTGAAACTGATAGTGTGGATGGAGACTGGTGTTGTGAGCTTAAGTTTGGCCTTTTTGTGTATTCGGTGCAGTAGCGCAGAATATTTTGGCTTTTTGGATTTGAGTATGGAAATGTGGACTGATTTTGTGGATTTGAATAGCTGTGGAGGAGTGGCATCGATAGCTATGGTATTGAAACTGATAGTGTGGATGGAGACTGGTGTTGTGAGCTTAAGTTTGGCCTTTTTGGGTAATCGGTGCAGTAGCCCAGAATATTTTGGCTTTTTTGGATTTGAGTATGGAAATGTGGACTGATTTTGTGGATTTGAATAGCTGTGGAGGAGTGGCATCGATAGCTATGGTAGTGAAACTGATAGTGTGGATGGAGACTGGTGTTGTGAGCTTAAGTTTGGCCTTTTTGTGTATTCGGTGCAGTAGCGCAGAATATTTTGGCTTTTTGGATTTGAGTATGGAAATGTGGACTGATTTTGTGGATTTGAATAGCTGTGGAGGAGTGCCATCGATAGCTATGGTAGTGAAACTGATAGTGTGGATGGACACTGGTGTTGTGAGCTTAAGTTTGGCTTTTTTGGGTAATCGGTGCAGTAGCGCAGAATATTTTGGCTTTTTTGGATTTGAGTATGGAAATGTGGACTGATTTTGTGGATTTGAATAGCTGTGGAGGAGTGGAATCGATAGCTATGGTAGTGAAACTGATAGTGTGGATGGAGACTGGTGTTGTGAGCTTAAGTTTGGCTTTTTTGGGTAATCGGTGCAGTAGCGCAGAATATTTTGGCTTTTTTGGATTTGAGTATGGAAATGTGGACTGATTTTGTGGATTTGAATAGCTGTGGAGGAGTGCCATCGATAGCTATGGTAGTGAAACTGATAGTGTGGATGGAGACTGGTGTTGTGAGCTTAAGTTTTGCTTTTTTGTGTAATCGGTGGAGTAGCGCAGAATATTTTGGCTTTTTGGATTTGAGTATGGAAATGTGGACTGATTTTGTGGATTTGAATAGCTGTGGAGGAGTGGAATCGATAGCTATGGTAGTGAAACTGATAGTGTGGATGGAGACTGGTGTTGTGAGCTTAAGTTCGGCTTTTTTGGGTAATCGGTGCAGTAGCGCAGAATATTTTGGCTTTTTTGGATTTGAGTATGGAAATGTGGACTGATTTTGTGGATTTGAATAGCTGTGGAGGAGTGGCATCGATAGCTATGCTAGTGAAACTGATAGTGTGGATGGAGACTGGTGTCGTGAGCTTAAGTTTGGCCTTTTTGGGTAATCGGTGCAGTAGCGCAGAATATTTTGGCTTTTTTGGATTTGAGTATGGAAATGTGGACTGATTTTGTGGATTTGAATAGCTGTGGAGGAGTGCCATCGATAGCTATGGTAGTGAAACTGATAGTGTGGATGGAGACTGGTGTTGTGAGCTTAAGTTTGGCCTTTTTGGGTAATCGGTGCAGTAGCGCAGAATATTTTGGCTTTTTTGGATTTGAGTATGGAAATGTGGACTGATTTTGTGGATTTGAATAGCTGTGGAGGAGTGGCATCGATAGCTATGGTAGTGAAACTGATAGTGTGGGTGGAGACTGGTGTTGTGAGCTTAAGTTTGGCTTTTTTGGGTAATCGGTGCAGTAGCGCAGAATATTTTGGCTTTTTGGATTTGAGTATGGAAATGTGGACTGATTTTGTGGATTTGAATAGCTGTGGAGGAGTGGAATCGATAGCTATGGTAGTGAAACTGATAGTGTGGATGGAGACTGGTGTTGTGAGCTTAAGTTGGCTTTTTTGGGTAATCGGTGCAGTAGCGCAGAATATTTTGGCTTTTTTGGATTTGAGTATGGAAATGTGGACTGATTTTGTGGATTTGAATAGCTGTGGATGAGTGCCATCGATAGCTATGGTAGTGAAACTGATAGTGTGGATGGAGACTGGTGTTGTGAGCTTAAGTTTGGCTTTTTTGGGTAATCGGTGCAGTAGCGCAGAATATTTTGGCTTTTTTGGATTTGAGTATGGAAATGTGGACTGATTTTGTGGATTTGAATAGCTGTGGAGGAGTGGCATCGATAGCTATGGTACTGAAACTGATAGTGTGGATGGAGACTGGTGTTGTGAGCTTAAGTTTGGCTTTTTTGGGTAATCGGTGCAGTAGCGCAGAATATTTTGGCTTTTTTGGATTTGAGTATGGAAATGTGGACTGATTTTGTGGATTTGAATAGCTGTGGAGGAGTGGCATCGATAGCTATGGTAGTGAAACTGATAGTGTGGATGGAGACTGGTGTTGTGAGCTTAAGTTTTGCTTTTTTGTGTAATCGGTGGAGTAGCGCAGAATATTTTGGCTTTTTGGATTTGAGTATGGAAATGTGGACTGATTTTGTGGATTTGAATAGCTGTGGAGGAGTGGAATCGATAGCTATGGTAGTGAAACTGATAGTGTGGATGGAGACTGGTGTTGTGAGCTTAAGTTCGGCTTTTTTGGGTAATCGGTGCAGTAGCGCAGAATATTTTGGCTTTTTTGGATTTGAGTATGGAAATGTGGACTGATTTTGTGGATTTGAAGAGCTGTGGAGGAGTGGCATCGATAGCTATGCTAGTGAAACTGATAGTGTGGATGGAGACTGGTGTCGTGAGCTTAAGTTTGGCTTTTTTGGTTAATCGGTGCAGTAGCGCAGAATATTTTGGCTTTTTGGATTTGAGTATGGAAATGTGGACTGATTTTGTGGATTTGAATAGCTGTGGAGGAGTGCCATCGATAGCTATGGTAGTGAAACTGATAGTGTGGATGGAGACTGGTGTTGTGAGCTTAAGTTTGGCCTTTTTGGGTAATCGGTGCAGTAGCGCAGAATATTTTGGCTTTTTTGGATTTGAGTATGGAAATGTGGACTGATTTTGTGGATTTGAATAGCTGTGGAGGAGTGGCATCGATAGCTATGGTAGTGAAACTGATAGTGTGGGTGGAGACTGGTGTTGTGAGCTTAAGTTTGGCTTTTTTGGGTAATCGGTGCAGTAGCGCAGAATATTTTGGCTTTTTTTGGATTTAAGTATGGAAATGTGGACTGATTTTGTGGATTTGAATAGCTGTGGAGGAGTGGCATCGATAGCTATGGTAGTGAAACTGATAGTGTGGATGGAGACTGGTGTTGTGAGCTTAAGTTCGGCTTTTTTGGGTAATCGGTGCAGTAGCCCAGAATATTTTGGATTTTTGGATTTGAGTATGGAAATGTGGACTGATTTTGTGGATTTGAATAGCTGTGGAGGAGTGACATCGACAGCTATGGTAGTGAAACTGATAGTGTGGATGGAGACTGGTGTTGTGAGCTTAAGTTTGGCTTTTTTGTGTATTCGGTGCAGTAGCGCAGAATATTTTGGCTTTTTGGATTTGAGTATGGAAATGTGGACTGATTTTGTGGATTTGAATAGCTGTGGAGGAGTGACATCGACAGCTATGGTAGTGAAACTGATAGTGTGGATGGAGACTGGTGTTGTGAGCTTAAGTTCGGCTTTTTTGGGTAATCGGTGCAGTAGCGCAGAATATTTTGGCTTTTTTGGATTTGAGTATGGAAATGTGGACTGATTTTGTGGATTTGAAGAGCTGTGGAGGAGTGGCATCGATAGCTATGCTAGTGAAACTGATAGTGTGGATGGAGACTGGTGTCGTGAGCTTAAGTTTGGCTTTTTTGGTTAATCGGTGCAGTAGCGCAGAATATTTTGGCTTTTTTGGATTTGAGTATGGAAATGTGGACTGATTTTGTGGATTTGAATAGCTGTGGAGGAGTGCCATCGATAGCTATGGTAGTGAAACTGATAGTGTGGATGGAGACTGGTGTTGTGAGCTTAAGTTTGGCTTTTTTGGGTAATCGGTGCAGTAGCGCAGAATATTTTGGCTTTTTTGGATTTGAGTATGGAAATGTGGACTGATTTTGTGGATTTGAATAGCTGTGGAGGAGTGGCATCGATAGCTATGGTAGTGAAACTGATAGTGTGGGTGGAGACTGGTGTTGTGAGCTTAAGTTTGGCTTTTTTGGGTAATCGGTGCAGTAGCGCAGAATATTTTGGCTTTTTTGGATTTAAGTATGGAAATGTGGACTGATTTTGTGGATTTGAATAGCTGTGGAGGAGTGGCATCGATAGCTATGGTAGTGAAACTGATAGTGTGGATGGAGACTGGTGTTGTGAGCTTAAGTTCGGCTTTTTTGGGTAATCGGTGCAGTAGCCCAGAATATTTTGGCTTTTTTGGATTTGAGTATGGAAATGTGGACTGATTTTGTGGATTTGAATAGCTGTGGAGGAGTGACATCGACAGCTATGGTAGTGAAACTGATAGTGTGGATGGAGACTGGTGTTGTGAGCTTAAGTTTGGCTTTTTTGTGTATTCGGTGCAGTAGCGCAGAATATTTTGGCTTTTTGGATTTGAGTATGGAAATGTGGACTGATTTTGTGGATTTGAATAGCTGTGGAGGAGTGGCATCGATAGCTATGGTAGTGAAACTGATAGTGTGGATGGACACTGGTGTTGTGAGCTTAAGTTTGGCTTTTTTGGTAATCGGTGCAGTAGCGCAGAATATTTTGGCTTTTTTGGATTTGAGTATGGAAATGTGGACTGATTTTGTGGATTTGAATAGCTGTGGAGGAGTGCCATCGATAGCTATGGTAGTGAAACTGATAGTGTGGATGGAGACTGGTGTTGTGAGCTTAAGTTTGGCTTTTTTGTGTAATCGGTGCAGTAGCGCAGAATATTTTGGCTTTTTTGGATTTGAGTATGGAAATGTGGACTAATTTTGTGGATTTGAATAGCTGTGGAGGAGTGGCATCGATAGCTATGGTAGTGAAACTGATAGTGTGGATGGAGACTGGTGTTGTGAGCTTAAGTTTGGCTTTTTTGGGTAATCGGTGCAGTAGCGCAGAATATTTTGGCTTTTTTGGATTTGAGTATGGAAATGTGGACTGATTTTGTGGATTTGAATAGCTGTGGAGGAGTGGCATCGATAGCTATGGTAGTGAAACTGATAGTGTGGATGGAGACTGGTGTTGTGAGCTTAAGTTTGGTTTTTTGGGTAATCGGTGCAGTAGCGCAGAATATTTTGGCTTTTTTGGATTTGAGTATGGAAATGTGACTGATTTTGTGGATTTCAATAGCTGTGGAGGAGTGGCATCGATAGCTATGGTAGTGAAACTGATAGTGTGAATGGAGACTGGTGTTGTGAGCTTTAGTTTGGCTTTTTTGGGTAATCGGTGCAGTAGCGCAGAATATTTTGGCTTTTTTGGATTTGAGTATGGAAATGTGGACTGATTTTGTGGATTTGAATAGCTGTGGAGGAGTGGCATCGATAGCTATGGTAGTGAAACTGATAGTGTGGATGGAGACTGGTGTTGTGAGCTTAAGTTTGGCTTTTTTGGTTAATCGGTGCAGTAGCGCAGAATATTTTGGCTTTTTGGATTTGAGTATGGAAATGTGGACTGATTTTGTGGATTTGAATAGCTGTGGAGGAGTGCCATCGATAGCTATGGTAGTGAAACTGATAGTGTGGATGGACACTGGTGTTGTGAGCTTAAGTTTGGCTTTTTTGTGTATTCGGTGCAGTAGCGCAGAATATTTTGGCTTTTTTGGATTTGAGTATGGAAATGTGGACTGATTTTGTGGATTTGAAGAGCTGTGGAGGAGTGGCATCGATAGCTATGCTAGTGAAACTGATAGTGTGGATGGAGACTGGTGTTGTGAGCTTAAGTTTGGCTTTTTTGGTTAATCGGTGCAGTAGCGCAGAATATGTTGGCTTTTTTGGATTTGAGTATGGAAATGTGGACTGATTTTGTGGATTTGAATAGCTGTGGAGGAGTGGCATCGATAGCTATGGTAGTGAAACTGATAGTGTCGATGGAGACTGGTGTTGTGAGCTTAAGTTCGGTCTTTTTGGGTAATCGGTGCAGTAGCGCAGAATATTTTGGCTTTTTTGGATTTGAGTATGGAAATGTGGACTGATTTTGTGGATTTCAATAGCTGTGGAGGAGTGGCATCGATAGCTATGGTATTGAAACTGATAGTGTGGATGGAGACTGGTGTTGTGAGCTTAAGTTCGGCTTTTTTGGGTAATCGGTGCAGTAGCGCAGAATATTTTGGCTTTTTTGGATTTGAGTATGGAAATGTGGACTGATTTTGTGGATTTGAATAGCTGTGGAGGAGTGGCATCGATAGCTATGGTAGTGAAACTGATAGTGTGGATGGAGACTGGTGTTGTGAGCTTAAGTTTGGCTTTTTTGTGTAATCGGTGCAGTAGCGCAGAATATTTTGGCTTTTTTGGATTTGAGTATGGAAATGTGGACTAATTTTGTGGATTTGAATAGCTGTGGAGGAGTGGCATCGATAGCTATGGTAGTGAAACTGATAGTGTGGATGGAGACTGGTGTTGTGAGCTTAAGTTTGGCTTTTTTGGGTAATCGGTGCAGTAGCGCAGAATATTTTGGCTTTTTTGGATTTGAGTATGGAAATGTGGACTGATTTTGTGGATTTGAATAGCTGTGGAGGAGTGGCATCGATAGCTATGGTAGTGAAAATGATAGTGTGGATGGAGACTGGTGTTGTGAGCTTAAGTTTGGCTTTTTTGTGTATTCGGTGCAGTAGCGCAGAATATTTTGGCTTTTTTGGATTTGAGTATGGAAATGTGGACTGATTTTGTGGATTTGAATAGCTGTGGAGGAGTGGCATCGATAGCTATGGTAGTGAAACTGATAGTGTGGATGGAGACTGGTGTTGTGAGCTTAAGTTCGGCTTTTTTGGGTAATCGGTGCAGTAGCGCAGAATATTTTGGCTTTTTTGGATTTGAGTATGGAAATGTGGACTGATTTTGTGGATTTGAATAGCTGTGGAGGAGTGGCATCGATAGCTATGGTAGTGAAACTGATAGTGTGTATGGAGACTGGTGTTGTGAGCTTAAGTTTGGCTTTTTTGGTTAATCGGTGAAGTAGCGCAGAATATGTTGGCTTTTTTGGATTTGAGTATGGAAATGTGGACTGATTTTGTGGATTTGAATAGCTGTGGAGGAGTGGCATCGATAGCTATGGTAGTGAAACTGATAGTGTGGATGGAGACTGGTGTTGTGAGCTTAAGTTCGGCCTTTTTGGGTAATCGGTGCAGTAGCCCAGAATATTTTGGCTTTTTTGGATTTGAGTATGGAAATGTGAACTGATTTTGTGGATTTGAATAGCTGTGGAGGAGTGGCATCGATAGCTATGGTAGTGAAACTGATAGTGTGGATGGACACTGGTGTTGTGAGCTTAAGTTTGGCTTTTTTGGGTAATCGGTGCAGTAGCGCAGAATATTTTGGCTTTTTTGGATTTGAGTATGGAAATGTGGACTGATTTTGTGGATTTGAAGAGCTGTGGAGGAGTGGCATCGATAGCTATGGTAGTGAAACTGATAGTGTGGATGGAGACTGGTGTTGTGAGCTTAAGTTTGGCTTTTTTGGTTAATCGGTGCAGTAGCGCAGAATATGTTGGCTTTTTTGGATTTGAGTATGGAAATGTGGACTGATTTTGTGGATTTGAATAGCTGTGGAGGAGTGGCATCGATAGCTATGGTAGTGAAACTGATAGTGTCGATGGAGACTGGTGTTGTGAGCTTAAGTTTGGCTTTTTTGGGTAATCGGTGCAGTAGCGCAGAATATTTTGGCTTTTTTGGATTTGAGTATGGAAATGTGGACTGATTTTGTGGATTTCAATAGCTGTGGAGGAGTGGCATCGATAGCTATGGTATTGAAACTGATAGTGTGGATGGAGACTGGTGTTGTGAGCTTAAGTTCGGCTTTTTTGGGTAATCGGTGCAGTAGCGCAGAATATTTTGGCTTTTTTGGATTTGAGTATGGAAATGTGGACTGATTTTGTGGATTTGAATAGCTGTGGAGGAGTGGCATCGATAGCTATGGTAGTGAAACTGATAGTGTGGATGGAGACTGGTGTTGTGAGCTTAAGTTTGGCTTTTTTGTGTATTCGGTGCAGTAGCGCAGAATATTTTGGCTTTTTTGGATTTGAGTATGGAAATGTGGACTGATTTTGTGGATTTGAATAGCTGTGGAGGAGTGGCATCGATAGCTATGGTAGTGAAACTGATAGTGTGGATGGACACTGGTGTTGTGAGCTTAAGTTTGGCTTTTTTGGGTAATCGGTGCAGTAGCGCAGAATTCTGTGGCTTTTTTTGGATTTGAGTATGGAAATGTGGACTGATTTTGTGGATTTGAATAGCTGTGGAGGAGTGGCATCGATAGCTATGGTAGTGAAACTGATAGTGTGGATGGACACTGGTGTTGTGAGCTTAAGTTTGGCTTTTTTGGGTAATCGGTGCAGTAGCGCAGAATATTTTGGCTTTTTTGGATTTAAGTATGGAAATGTGGACTGATTTTGTGGGTTTGAATAGCTGTGGAGGAGTGGCATCGATAGCTATGGTAGTGAAACTGATAGTGTGGATGGAGACTGGTGTTGTGAGCTTAAGTTCGGCTTTTTTGGGTAATCGGTGCAGTAGCCCAGAATATTTTGGCTTTTTTGGATTTGAGAATGGAAATGTGGACTGATTTTGTGGATTTGAATAGCTGTGGAGGAGTGGCATCGATAGCTATGGTAGTGAAACTGATAGTGTGGATGGAGACTGGTGTTGTGAGCTTAAGTTTGGCTTTTTTGTGTATTCGGTGCAGTAGCGCAGAATATTTTGGCTTTTTTGGATTTGAGTATGGAAATGTGGACTGATTTTGTGGATTTGAATAGCTGTGGAGGAGTGGCATCGATAGCTATGGTAGTGAAACTGATAGTGTGGATGGACACTGGTGTTGTGAGCTTAAGTTTGGCTTTTTTGTGTATTCGGTGCAGTAGCGCAGAATATTTTGGCTTTTTTGGATTTGAGTATGGAAATGTGGACTGATTTTGTGGATTTGAATAGCTGTGGAGGAGTGGCATCGATAGCTATGGTAGTGAAACTGATAGTGTGGATGGAGACTGGTGTTGTGAGCTTAAGTTTGGCTTTTTTGTGTATTCGGTGCAGTAGCGCAGAATATTTTGGCTTTTTTGGATTTGAGTATGGAAATGTGGACTGATTTTGTGGATTTGAATAGCTGTGGAGGAGTGGCATCGATAGCTATGGTAGTGAAACTGATAGTGTGGATGGAGACTGGTGTTGTGAGCTTAAGTTTGGCTTTTTTGTGTATTCGGTGCAGTAGCGCAGAATATTTTGGCTTTTTTGGATTTGAGTATGGAAATGTGGACTGATTTTGTGGATTTGAATAGCTGTGGAGGAGTGGCATCGATAGCTATGGTAGTGAAACTGATAGTGTGGATGGACACTGGTGTTGTGAGCTTAAGTTTGGCTTTTTTGGGTAATCGGTGCAGTAGCGCAGAATATTTTGGCTTTTTTGGATTTGAGTATGGAAATGTGGACTGATTTTGTGGATTTGAATAGCTGTGGAGGAGTGGCATCGATAGCTATGGTAGTGAAACTGATAGTGTGGATGGACACTGGTGTTGTGAGCTTAAGTTTGGCTTTTTTGGGTAATCGGTGCAGTAGCGCAGAATATTTTGGCTTTTTTGGATTTAAGTATGGAAATGTGGACTGATTTTGTGGGTTTGAATAGCTGTGGAGGAGTGGCATCGATAGCTATGGTAGTGAAACTGATAGTGTGGATGGAGACTGGTGTTGTGAGCTTAAGTTCGGCTTTTTTGGGTAATCGGTGCAGTAGCCCAGAATATTTTGGCTTTTTTGGATTTGAGAATGGAAATGTGGACTGATTTTGTGGATTTGAATAGCTGTGGAGGAGTGGCATCGATAGCTATGGTAGTGAAACTGATAGTGTGGATGGACACTGGTGTTGTGAGCTTAAGTTTGGCTTTTTGGGTATTCGGTGCAGTAGCGCAGAATATTTTGGCTTTTTTGGATTTGAGTATGGAAATGTGGACTGATTTTGTGGATTTGAATAGCTGTGGAGGAGTGGCATCGATAGCTATGGTAGTGAAACTGATAGTGTGGATGGAGACTGGTGTTGTGAGCTTAAGTTTGGCTTTTTTGTGTATTCGGTGCAGTAGCGCAGAATATTTTGGCTTTTTTGGATTTGAGTATGGAAATGTGGACTGATTTTGTGGATTTGAATAGCTGTGGAGGAGTGGCATCGATAGCTATGGTAGTGAAACTGATAGTGTGGATGGAGACTGGTGTTGTGAGCTTAAGTTTGGCTTTTTTGTGTATTCGGTGCAGTAGCGCAGAATATTTTGGCTTTTTTGGATTTGAGTATGGAAATGTGGACTGATTTTGTGGATTTGAATAGCTGTGGAGGAGTGGCATCGATAGCTATGGTAGTGAAACTGATAGTGTGGATGGACACTGGTGTTGTGAGCTTAAGTTTGGCTTTTTTGGGTAAATCGGTGCAGTAGCGCAGAATATTTTGGCTTTTTTGGATTTGAGTATGGAAATGTGGACTGATTTTGTGGATTTGAATAGCTGTGGAGGAGTGGCATCGATAGCTATGGTAGTGAAACTGATAGTGTGGATGGACACTGGTGTTGTGAGCTTAAGTTTGGCTTTTTTGGGTAATCGGTGCAGTAGCGCAGAATATTTTGGCTTTTTTGGATTTAAGTATGGAAATGTGGACTGATTTTGTGGGTTTGAATAGCTGTGGAGGAGTGGCATCGATAGCTATGGTAGTGAAACTGATAGTGTGGATGGACACTGGTGTTGTGAGCTTAAGTTTGGCTTTTTTGTGTATTCGGTGCAGTAGCGCAGAATATTTTGGCTTTTTTGGATTTGAGTATGGAAATGTGGACTGATTTTGTGGATTTGAATAGCTGTGGAGGAGTGGCATCGATAGCTATGGTAGTGAAACTGATAGTGTGGATGGAGACTGGTGTTGTGAGCTTAAGTTTGGCTTTTTTGTGTATTCGGTGCAGTAGCGCAGAATATTTTGGCTTTTTTGGATTTGAGTATGGAAATGTGGACTGATTTTGTGGATTTGAATAGCTGTGGAGGAGTGGCATCGATAGCTATGGTAGTGAAACTGATAGTGTGGATGGAGACTGGTGTTGTGAGCTTAAGTTTGGCTTTTTTGTGTATTCGGTGCAGTAGCGCAGAATATTTTGGCTTTTTGGATTTGAGTATGGAAATGTGGACTGATTTTGTGGATTTGAATAGCTGTGGAGGAGTGGCATCGATAGCTATGGTAGTGAAACTGATAGTGTGGATGGACACTGGTGTTGTGAGCTTAAGTTTGGCTTTTTTGGGTAATCGGTGCAGTAGCGCAGAATATTTTGGCTTTTTTGGATTTAAGTATGGAAATGTGGACTGATTTTGTGGGTTTGAATAGCTGTGGAGGAGTGGCATCGATAGCTATGGTAGTGAAACTGATAGTGTGGATGGAGACTGGTGTTGTGAGCTTAAGTTCGGCTTTTTTGGGTAATCGGTGCAGTAGCCCAGAATATTTTGGCTTTTTTGGATTTGAGAATGGAAATGTGGACTGATTTTGTGGATTTGAATAGCTGTGGAGGAGTGGCATCGATAGCTATGGTAGTGAAACTGATAGTGTGGATGGACACTGGTGTTGTGAGCTTAAGTTTGGCTTTTTTGTGTATTCGGTGTAGTAGCGCAGAATATTTTGGCTTTTTTGGATTTGAGTATGGAAATGTGGACTGATTTTGTGGATTTGAATAGCTGTGGAGGAGTGGCATCGATAGCTATGGTAGTGAAACTGATAGTGTGGATGGAGACTGGTGTTGTGAGCTTAAGTTTGGCTTTTTTGTGTATTCGGTGCAGTAGCGCAGAATATTTTGGCTTTTTTGGATTTGAGTATGGAAATGTGGACTGATTTTGTGGATTTGAATAGCTGTGGAGGAGTGGCATCGATAGCTATGGTAGTGAAACTGATAGTGTGGATGGAGACTGGTGTTGTGAGCTTAAGTTTGGCTTTTTTGTGTATTCGGTGCAGTAGCGCAGAATATTTTGGCTTTTTTGGATTTGAGTATGGAAATGTGGACTGATTTTGTGGATTTGAATAGCTGTGGAGGAGTGGCATCGATAGCTATGGTAGTGAAACTGATAGTGTGGATGGACACTGGTGTTGTGAGCTTAAGTTTGGCTTTTTTGGGTAATCGGTGCAGTAGCGCAGAATATTTTGGCTTTTTTGGATTTGAGTATGGAAATGTGGACTGATTTTGTGGATTTGAATAGCTGTGGAGGAGTGGCATCGATAGCTATGGTAGTGAAACTGATAGTGTGGATGGACACTGGTGTTGTGAGCTTAAGTTTGGCTTTTTTGGGTAATCGGTGCAGTAGCGCAGAATATTTTGGCTTTTTTGGATTTAAGTATGGAAATGTGGACTGATTTTGTGGGTTTGAATAGCTGTGGAGGAGTGGCATCGATAGCTATGGTAGTGAAACTGATAGTGTGGATGGAGACTGGTGTTGTGAGCTTAAGTTCGGCTTTTTTGGGTAATCGGTGCAGTAGCCCAGAATATTTTGGCTTTTTTGGATTTGAGAATGGAAATGTGGACTGATTTTGTGGATTTGAATAGCTGTGGAGGAGTGGCATCGATAGCTATGGTAGTGAAACTGATAGTGTGGATGGAGACTGGTGTTGTGAGCTTAAGTTTGGCTTTTTTGTGTATTCGGTGCAGTTTAGCGCAGAATATTTTGGCTTTTTTGGATTTGAGTATGGAAATGTGGACTGATTTTGTGGATTTGAATAGCTGTGGAGGAGTGGCATCGATAGCTATGGTAGTGAAACTGATAGTGTGGATGGACACTGGTGTTGTGAGCTTAAGTTTGGCTTTTTTGTGTATTCTGTGCAGTAGCGCAGAATATTTTGGCTTTTTTGGATTTGAGTATGGAAATGTGGACTGATTTTGTGGATTTGAATAGCTGTGGAGGAGTGGCATCGATAGCTATGGTAGTGAAACTGATAGTGTGGATGGAGACTGGTGTTGTGAGCTTACGTTTGGCTTTTTTGGGTAATCGGTGCAGTAGCGCAGAATATTTTGGCTTTTTTGGATTTAAGTATGGAAATGTGGACTGATTTTGTGGATTTGAATAGCTGTGGAGGAGTGGCATCGATAGCTATGGTAGTGAAACTGATAGTGTGGATGGAGACTGGTGTTGTGAGCTTAAGTTCGGCTTTTTTGGGTAATCGGTGCAGTAGCCCAGAATATTTTGGCTTTTTTGGATTTGAGTAAGGAAATGTGGACTGATTTTGTGGATTTGTATAGCTGTGGAGGAGTGGCATCGATAGCTATGGTAGTGAAACTGATAGTGTGGATGGAGACTGGTGTTGTGAGCTTAAGTTCGGCTTTTTTGGGTAATCGGTGCAGTAGCGCAGAATATTTTGGCTTTTTTGGATTTGAGTATGGAAATGTGGACTGATTTTGTGGATTTGAATAGCTGTGGAGGAGTGGCATCGATAGCTATGCTAGTGAAACTGATAGTGTGGATGGAGACTGGTGTTGTGAGCTTAAGTTCGGCCTTTTTGGGTAATCGGTGCAGTAGCGCAGAATATTTTGGCTTTTTTGGATTTGAGTATGGAAATGTGGACTGATTTTGTGGATTTGAATAGCTGTGGAGGAGTGGCATCGATAGCTATGGTAGTGAAACTGATAGTGTGGATGGAGACTGGTGTTGTGAGCTTAAGTTTGGCTTTTTTGGGTAATCGGTGCAGTAGCGCAGAATATTTTGGCTTTTTTGGATTTAAGTATGGAAATGTGGACTGATTTTGTGGATTTGAATAGCTGTGGAGGAGTGGCATCGATAGCTATGGTAGTGAAACTGATAGTGTGGATGGAGACTGGTGTTGTGAGCTTAAGTTCGGCTTTTTTGGGTAATCGGTGCAGTAGCGCAGAATATTTTGGCTTTTTTGGATTTGAGTAAGGAAATGTGGATTGATTTTGTGGATTTGAATAGCTGTGGAGGAGTGGCATCGATAGCTATGGTAGTGAAACTGATAGTGTGGATGGAGACTGGTGTTGTGAGCTTAAGTTCGGCTTTTTTGGGTAATCGGTGCAGTAGCGCAGAATATTTTGGCTTTTTTGGATTTGAGTATGGAAATGTGGACTGATTTTGTGGATTTGAATAGCTGTGGAGGAGTGGCATCGATAGCTATGCTAGTGAAACTGATAGTGTGGATGGAGACTGGTGTTGTGAGCTTAAGTTCGGCCTTTTTGGGTAATCGGTGCAGTAGCGCAGAATATTTTGGCTTTTTTGGATTTGAGTATGGAAATGTGGACTGATTTTGTGGATTTCAATAGCTGTGGAGGAGTGCGCATCGATAGCTATGGTAGTGAAACTGATAGTGTGGATGGAGACTGGTGTTGTGAGCTTAAGTTTGGCTTTTTTGGGTAATCGGTGCAGTAGCGCAGAATATTTTGGCTTTTTTGGATTTGAGTATGGAAATGTGAACTGATTTTGTGGATTTGAATAGCTGTGGAGGAGTGGCATCGATAGCTATGGTAGTGAAACTGATAGTGTGGATGGACACTGGTGTTGTGAGCTTAAGTTTGGCTTTTTTGTGTATTCGGTGCAGTAGCGCAGAATATTTTGGCTTTTTTGGATTTGAGTATGGAAATGTGGACTGATTTTGTGGATTTGAATAGCTGTGGAGGAGTGGCATCGATAGCTATGGTAGTGAAACTGATAGTGTGGATGGACACTGGTGTTGTGAGCTTAAGTTTGGCTTTTTTGGGTAATCGGTGCAGTAGCGCAGAATATTTTGGCTTTTTTGGATTTGAGTATGGAAATGTGGACTGATTTTGTGGATTTGAATAGCTGTGGAGGAGTGCCATCGATAGCTATGGTAGTGAAACTGATAGTGTGGATGGACACTGGTGTTGTGAGCTTAAGTTTGGCTTTTTTGGGTAATCGGTGCAGTAGCGCAGAATATTTTGGCTTTTTTGGATTTAAGTATGGAAATGTGGACTGATTTTGTGGGTTTGAATAGCTGTGGAGGAGTGGCATCGATAGCTATGGTAGTGAAACTGATAGTGTGGATGGAGACTGGTGTTGTGAGCTTAAGTTTGGCTTTTTTGTGTATTCGGTGCAGTAGCGCAGAATATTTTGGCTTTTTTGGATTTGAGTATGGAAATGTGGACTGATTTTGTGGATTTGAATAGCTGTGGAGGAGTGCCATCGATAGCTATGGTAGTGAAACTGATAGTGTGGATGGACACTGGTGTTGTGAGCTTACGTTTGGCTTTTTTGTGTATTCGGTGCAGTAGCGCAGAATATTTTGGCTTTTTTGGATTTGAGTATGGAAATGTGGACTGATTTTGTGGATTTGAATAGCTGTGGAGGAGTGGCATCGATAGCTATGGTAGTGAAACTGATAGTGTGGATGGAGACTGGTGTTGTGAGCTTACGTTTGGCTTTTTTGTGTATTCGGTGCAGTAGCGCAGAATATTTTGGCTTTTTTGGATTTGAGTATGGAAATGTGGACTGATTTTGTGGATTTGAATAGCTGTGGAGGAGTGGCATCGATAGCTATGGTAGTGAAACTGATAGTGTGGATGGAGACTGGTGTTGTGAGCTTACGTTTGGCTTTTTTGGGTAATCGGTGCAGTAGCGCAGAATATTTTGGCTTTTTTGGATTTAAGTATGGAAATGTGGACTGATTTTGTGGATTTGAATAGCTGTGGAGGAGTGGCATCGATAGCTATGCTAGTGAAACTGATAGTGTGGATGGAGACTGGTGTTGTGAGCTTAAGTTCGGCTTTTTTGGGTAATCGGTGCAGTAGCCCAGAATATTTTGGCTTTTTTGGATTTGAGTATGGAAATGTGGACTGATTTTGTGGATTTGAATAGCTGTGGAGGAGTGGCATCGATAGCTATGGTAGTGAAACTGATAGTGTGGATGGAGACTGGTGTTGTGAGCTTAAGTTTGGTTTTTTGTGTATTCGGTGCAGTAGCGCAGAATATTTTGGCTTTTTTGGATTTGAGTATGGAAATGTGGACTGATTTTGTGGATTTGAATAGCTGTGGAGGAGTGCCATCGATAGCTATGGTAGTGAAACTGATAGTGTGGATGGACACTGGTGTTGTGAGCTTAAGTTTGGCTTTTTTGGGTAATCGGTGCAGTAGCGCAGAATATTTTGGCTTTTTTGGATTTGAGTATGGAAATGTGGACTGATTTTGTGGATTTGAATAGCTGTGGAGGAGTGGCATCGATAGCTATGCTAGTGAAACTGATAGTGTGGATGGAGACTGGTGTTGTGAGCTTAAGTTTGGCTTTTTTGTGTATTCGGTGCAGTAGCGCAGAATATTTTGGCTTTTTTGGATGAGTATGGAAATGTGGACTGATTTTGTGGATTTGAATAGCTGTGGAGGAGTGGCATCGATAGCTATGGTAGTGAAACTGATAGTGTGGATGGACACTGGTGTTCTGAGCTTAAGTTTGGCTTTTTTGTGTATTCGGTGCAGTAGCGCAGAATATTTTGGCTTTTTTGGATTTGAGTATGGAAATGTGGACTGATTTTGTGGATTTGAATAGCTGTGGAGGAGTGGCATCGATAGCTATGGTAGTGAAACTGATAGTGTGGATGGAGACTGGTGTTGTGAGCTTACGTTTGGCTTTTTTGGGTAATCGGTGCAGTAGCGCAGAATATTTTGGCTTTTTTGGATTTAAGTATGGAAATGTGGACTGATTTTGTGGATTTGAATAGCTGTGGAGGAGTGGCATCGATAGCTATGGTAGTGAAACTGATAGTGTGGATGGAGACTGGTGTTGTGAGCTTAAGTTCGGCTTTTTTGGGTAATCGGTGCAGTAGCCCAGAATATTTTGGCTTTTTTGGATTTGAGTATGGAAATGTGGACTGATTTTGTGGATTTGAATAGCTGTGGAGGAGTGGCATCGATAGCTATGGTAGTGAAACTGATAGTGTGGATGGAGACTGGTGTTGTGAGCTTAAGTTTGGCTTTTTTGTGTATTCGGTGCAGTAGCGCAGAATATTTTGGCTTTTTTGGATTTGAGTATGGAAATGTGGACTGATTTTGTGGATTTGAATAGCTGTGGAGGAGTGCCATCGATAGCTATGGTAGTGAAACTGATAGTGTGGATGGACACTGGTGTTGTGAGCTTAAGTTTGGCTTTTTTGGGTAATCGGTGCAGTAGCGCAGAATATTTTGGCTTTTTTGGATTTGAGTATGGAAATGTGGACTGATTTTGTGGATTTGAATAGCTGTGGAGGAGTGGCATCGATAGCTATGCTAGTGAAACTGATAGTGTGGATGGAGACTGGTGTTGTGAGCTTAAGTTTGGCTTTTTTGGGTAATCGGTGCAGTAGCGCAGAATATTTTGGCTTTTTTGGATTTGAGTATGGAAATGTGGACTGATTTTGTGGATTTCAATAGCTGTGGAGGAGTGCGCATCGATAGCTATGGTAGTGAAACTGATAGTGTGGATGGAGACTGGTGTTGTGAGCTTAAGTTTGGCTTTTTTGGGTAATCGGTGCAGTAGCGCAGAATATTTTGGCTTTTTTGGATTTGAGTATGGAAATGTGGACTGATTTTGTGGATTTGAATAGCTGTGGAGGAGTGGCATCGATAGCTATGCTAGTGAAACTGATAGTGTGGATGGAGACTGGTGTTGTGAGCTTAAGTTTGGCTATTTTGTGCAATCGGTGCAGTAGCGCAGAATATGTTGGCTTTTTTGGATTTGAGTATGGAAATGTGGACTGATTTTGTGGATTTGAATAGCTGTGGAGGAGTGGCATCGATAGCTATGCTATTGAAACTGATAGTGTGGATGGAGACTGGTGTTGTGAGTTTAAGTTTGTCTTTTTTGGGTAATCGGTGCAGTAGCGCAGAATATTTTGGCTTTTTTGGATTTGAGTATGGAAATGTGGACTGATTTTGTGGATTTGAATAGCTGTGGAGGAGTGGCATCGATAGCTATGGTAGTGAAACTGATAGTGTGGATGGAGACTGGTGTGCTGAGCTTAAGTTTGGCTTTTTTGGGCAATCAGTTTCATTCTGTGGCTTTTTTGGCTCTTTTGTGATTTTGACTTTTTTGGATCATTTTTGGCTCTTTTGGAAATGATCATTAACCCGTTTTATGTCTCTAAAATTCAGTAACGAGTCCTTGTTATGGCCTTTGTTTTTGATAATGGCTTCCAGACGACGAGGCATGGAATGAGCCAAACCAGCACACTACTCTTGAGTAATCTTGGTTGTCCGGACTGATATGATACAGTTTTGCTATTCAATTGCATTTTTTGGCTGTATAGCTGATACATGGTCCTTCATTACACTCCGTAAATTCTGAGTAGGATTACAGTCTTCTGGTCACTGGAAAACATTGACAGCATTCAACCGCAACTGATCAGAGACGATTTTGGCATGATGACTAGGAGCACCATCATGCATCAGTATTACAGCATTATGGACAATCATACTGCAAACGAAGTTTGTCTTAAAGAACGTTGAGGTGCGCTCTGCTGCTCATCGTCATTCCCACTGGCAGGAAAAATAAGCCAGCGCGACCTTTTGCTGACATTGAGCCCCAAACCATCTGTTTCAGTAGGTAGCTACATGCACAGTCTGAACCACGTAGCCTACCCTGGATGGTGCTTTGTCTTTGGTGGTATTCTGATGTTTCACACCGCTACCAAATTGTTCGAATGTCGATTAATCTGTCCACATTACTCTTTCCCAATCTTCCACTGAGTATAGTGACTGTAGCGTTTAGCAAATTCTAATCGAGGTTTCGTCATTCTTGCAGTGAGCTTTGTTTTTTGCTGGTCTGTAATTCTTGAGACCAAGATTCTGACTGAGTCTTCTCGAAAGCGTGGATGCCGACGCTTTGAATCCAGTCAAATTCAGTTCTCTTTTGATCTCCGGCAACGACATTGAATGTTTCTTTATCACTCTTGGTAAACCGTTGAATGAGTCAGTCCGAGACGTTTAAATTACTAACTTGACTGAGGACAGAAATGCCCATCTGCACTGCTATTTGGCATTGATTCATGCCACTTTCGGCTAATATTGCGGCTTGGGCTCGCATTGTAGGAGGAATAGACTGTCTTCGACCCATCACACAGGTGTTGAACAACGAATGAGACCTTTATTAGTTATAATTTATGCTACTAAAAATATTCTAGGACATCCCACGAGACTTCAGAGCTGCAAATAGAACCGATTTCTTTGTTAAAAGCGTCTATGCAGCCTCAGCAAACCGATTTTGTCTTGCAGTGCTCTTCAACCGAAAGCATGTTGCAAGTGTTTCAATGTTCTGCAGAATCTGTAGTGTTCTTAAACTTTTGCAAGAGACTGTAGTTCTTTTCATGTACCAGCACATTCAAGTATACTACAGTAGCTTTCACTTTCCAGAACCTACAGCAATGAGACAAACTGAATCATTTTGTAAGATTGAAAATATCACACTCCACGTGACAGTAGACAGTGCCACAAGGTAAAGTTAATCTCGATATTTTTGAAGGTCCTCTTTAAATTATTATTATTATGCACATATTATTATTGCATTGACAAGTTTTTCTATCAAGCTAGCATAATCTTTGTTATATCACTATATGACATGTGCGTATTCTGTATTATTGCATGGGTTACATGGGTTTACATGGGTTTAACCGTCTAGCTGGAGAAATACGCATCATTAAAATCATAGCAGATCATGTCAAGCAGTAGTTGCATCAATAATCATAAACTTACTCTTTACAGGTCGCACATTTGTTGGAGTAATATCATCATGAATAGGTTTCCTCAAATGAGTTAAGTCGTAACCGCCGTGGTCCTCTTCGCCAGCTCCTTCTTCATCGTAATGACATACATTTTCTCTTGTGTCTTCATCAGGATAATCCAATAACTTGTCACCACGTCTGCGGTATCGTACACAAAAGCAATACAAAAGTATGGCAACTGAAAACATAAAAAGAATTGAAACGTTGTGGGATACACACACCTATATATATTGGTGATTCGAAAGCGAGCATCACCCGTCTACAAATATTCGCATGAATAATAGTAAATCTCAAAAAGAGACAGACATTGCATCGTGTCTTTCCAATACTTTGCAAAAATACCGTATTTTTCGAAAATATAAGCGTGAGACTTGGTAATTCATTGCTAGTAAGACCCAGAGTAGCTAAAGAAAAATTAGTGAGTCCGAGCAGAAGGTTGACGGCGTGGAGAAACAATGTGAACGCGCGTCAAGACGTACCAAAGTCAACCCAGACTACTTAATAATGATATGCGCTTTTATTTCCTTCAATTCAGAAATTATTTCATTTTAAAATGTCAAGTAGGGAGCTGAGAATAATGTTGAATCATACTTATTTGGTTGATTTACAACGTTAAATTCTAATGCGTTAACAGCGAGTGATAGCGCTTGCACGTCACCTCCAAATTATTCTCTTTCATTTACTTACTACGCCTTTACCAAACATGCA
The DNA here is from genome assembly GCA_907163375.1 of Prostheceraeus crozeri. Lineage (NCBI taxonomy): Eukaryota > Metazoa > Platyhelminthes > Polycladida > Euryleptidae > Prostheceraeus > Prostheceraeus crozeri. Next base: position 68,779 of record CAJQUW010001652.1, on the reverse strand, counting down.
TGGTTCCAAACAAACATTAGAAATGCGCACATACAGTTATAAATAGAGTAGTTCGATGACTAGTTCTTGTTGACATCATGATTCGGCCTAAAATTTTATTACGTGGCTGCACAATGTTTTCGAAAGTCATTCATATTTTTCACATAAATTGAGAAAGAAAGACATAAGAAGCATACTTATAATGTCACGCAATATCATAATGGTCACTTACTTATGATGAGAAGAATAACTATAACGATCAATGCGATAATGCCAGCATCTAGACTAGCCGTTGCAGCTCCTGCAAATATCTCGCATCTTTGTCCCCTATAAAATGGTGGGCATGTACATCTATATCCCCACGTGAATGCTGTCGTAACAGAGCACGTCCCACGGATACAAGGATTAGGGCTGCAAACACCCAAAGGAATACAGAGATTGGCTAAGAATGTGAATCCAACTGGGCAACTGCACGATGGAATAGTAAGAGGTCTCCAAATGGTCGCCAAACAGACTAAAGGAGCCACGCAAGTATTTCCGACAGGACACACATTCGTGTTTGGACAACCATCACCTCGATTTACAGTTCTGTAGACATCTGCAGTAGCTCCCGCTACAGTTTGATCTGCTTTTTGAAATGGTATCCATCCACCATTCAATCTCATATCCGTCAAACAAGCATCATTCAAATCATTATAATGATAATCGAATTCGTAAGTCGTGTCAGTTTTCAGCTTAAAACGCAGGCCAGACACGATGAATTGATTCAATTTCATGTAGTTATACGGAGATGAGATATCCCCTTCATAGTACACATAATTGTTAGCATCTCCACCATCCAGAAGCATCTCGAAGGAATTTAGATAACGGCTAACTTGTACCATGTGCCAGGCTCCATCAGAAACGTTCTTGTTCGGTACTGTGATGTCTTTGTATGAGAAGTCACCGATGTTAACAGTAAGCTGAAAACGATAGAATAAAATTAATAACATCAGATAACGAAGAAAACATTTTCTGTACTATCAATATTTGAACGGTAATAGAAGGCAAAAGCCTATGCTAATAAATAACATAGCAGAATCAAAAATTTAAGATTTTCGTCTGAATTCCATGTTCTCAATCTCATTGTTAATTCTCGTGCATGCGCTACCAGTAGTTCATGGGCTCTTCATCTTCATTTCAGTTGCATACATCAGTTCCGCTATTTTACGCACGCAATTAGCTGGTAATTCCGTAAGTTTCTCCACAAATAAATTAATCCCCGAGTAAACTTTAGGAACAGTTTGATAATTTTGATCAATCTAGATGAATAGAATGCTGCACGCCGCTCCATCAGCACAATTCATGCTCCCTCTCGGTGCTACTTGGGCAACTCTGGGTTAGTAATCACACTTAGAAACTACATAAATTTCAACGTGAAAAAAGCAATCTTCTGACTTGACTCATCCTAGCTTTTGAAAAAGACATCCAACCGACGAGCAAGCACACCCTCAAACACAAGGTTGGAGGGTATACGTGCACGTCCTCTATCTAGCTCCAACGTCGCTGGGTCGAACCTACACAAGACTGATGAGGCCCATCAGGCCGAAACATGTCTCGTGGTGGCTACATCTGTAGAAGATTTACTAATTTACCAATTGCCAGGTTACTTGAGTTGCATATTCAAAAGACAAAATGACCACTAGATTATCAATCAATTTATTGCCGATCGATTTCTTCAAGTATCTTGGCTTTTCCAGGCAAACTGAATACAAATAATCTAGGTACTACACCACAAAATTACTCAAAATTCAAACATCATTCAAAAAAAATAAAAATGGCTTCCTTAGAGATCCTATCCAGTCGAGAGGCATATGGAGGAAGCTGATAAAATGGAACAGCGAGAAATCCATGACCTCACATCAATATACTTGCTGATATTTAATGCAGCATAGTTCTCATTACATATCTGCTGCATATGGACAGTAAATCACTTTCTAAATAAGTCACCTGATTATCCTATGTAATATTCGCGGCAGCCAACGCAATCTAACTTATAAATGATGTTAGAGGAGAGACACGAAATATTTCTATTAACTATAAAAGATTCCATTATAGGATAATTAGGAAACTTTATGGTTCTACCCGCAATGAGTATATCACAACATTTAAAGCGCTTCTCTCTATAACTGACAAGTTTCCAAATTTCTACACGCCTTTAACTGACAATGACGAGCAGCCATTGTTTCATTATCCTATCATTGGAGTTTTTGCAAGTATATCTGTATTCATGACGAACATTGCTCGCTATTGTCAGTTAGACACATGTTTCTCACTTCGCTAACGGTACCTCCGATCATGATGGTTGTGACGAACAGTGCTCGCTACTATCAGTTAGACACATGTTGCTCACTTCATTGCGGTAACTTCCAATAATGATGGCACCGACGAACAGTGCTATTACCGACATTTTGCTGTATGATATTTCCAAGAATTGAAGCAAGTATTTGAACTTTCCCAAACCTCATCCTAGGCCCACTAGGGAATACTTTTGGATACAATTTCAGTGGGTGAATTTCTTCTTTACCTAGAAGAAAACTTAGCGAAAACCCGTTAAGTGCCAATCATTTATCACAAGCTAATTTGAATCCAGCATAATCAAATTCGTTTCCGCTTTCAACAATGAAATTTCATATCACATTCACTACAAGAATATTATGGTACTAAGATACTCAGTTTAACGGATTTTCGGCTGCACCTCAGCCTCTGGTGACGAACTTTCGAGCTTGCTTCACAACTAGGCTGCGATGCGATACCGGGTACATCTGTCCCTGATTCAATACACATGATCTAGAACGCGACATAATGGGAAATGAACTCACCACTACTTGAGAATTATGTAATCGAAGTTCCAAGCTTTGATTACGAAATAAATTCCTACCCATCAAGTAAAGTATTGTACCAAATGTTCGGCGGGTTCTAAACATGATGCTGAAATCAGTAACTGCCTTCTTAGAATCGGGAACTGGTGATTTCAAACGCCAGACGGTGTAACTTCCAGTCTTGTAGTCGACAATCTGAAAAAGAAAGTATATTGTGCTTGAAGAAGTATCAGGATAGACAAACCAATGCTGATAACTTCCAAAATACATGTAGATATATCTATTTTATTTGTTAGTAAACACAGATTCAAATTTTGACAAGCTTATTTTGGAACAGATTTCAGTAAAGAATTCAGATACAGCTGCTTTATCATACGAAGGATATTGATGAATGGAATGGATCTGAAGACTTCAGTCTCCAAAACGCGTCGGTGAATGCCACGGAAGTTATTCCGACTAGATGTAATGACAAACGTTATTTAGTTATTGATAAGTCTACACATGCACAGAAAGAACATAATTGACCAACGAATCAGTGGTCGAATTCGTTTCGTTCCTACTAATATTTCTTCGCTTTATCATTTCTTACAAATCTGTTCTCTCCAAAATAAGAAGACACGAATTAAGGGTGAAAATGCGCTATTTTCAATGCCCATGTTTCGAATTGCGTGTATTTCATCACAAAATTTCAACGACTATGCGGATTCTCTGGCAGAAATCAGCGATTCTGTGAATTAGAAAATTAGAAGAAGAGAGTATGAAGAAAAGATTACGTAAAACAGAACAAATCAACGAATATCAGAAAGAATTTATTGGTGGAAAACAATTTACGTCTATATACGGGTTATGATCACTATTTCAACCACAGAATTAGATTCATCTGCGCGCGCTTCGGTTTCCTAGAAATGAAGGGTTATATGTAGCCTTAATATCGAAATGGCACATCACAGAATTAGACAACTTGCTCCTTCTCGAATGGATAATTCGTGTATCGCTTGCTACTGGAAATGGCAAACAATAAGTTGTCAGCAGAGGACACCAGAGCCAGTGAGAGATGCGTGCGTGTTGTGATATCATTTCGCACACACCAAAACATACATCGTCTAGCTACCATTCGATTCAGTGTACGCACTATGCAGTAAGGAATGGTGAGAAGATGGTGAAATCATCAAGTGAACTAATTTTCGTAGGCCTGCTACTTTTTTTAATAATGACCGGCATTATGAGCCAACATTATGGAGAAAACTTGTGCGCAATGATCTGAAATCTTCGAATCTGAAGGAATTTTGGCAATCGAAGCACTTTGCTTGAACTCACATTTATCCGCAAGCAACGCACGACCTTTTTTCCTATCTCTGTAAGGTATTAGGAATTCCTTTTTGCCCACTGAATGTGCCGGCGATTTCGAATTAATCACACTTCTAGCAAACCGACGCAGATAAACAAAATATTTAATTCTGTGATTTCAACAGTAGCCTCAACAATGAACTATGAAAAGAAAGTAGGATGCGGCGATTTAAATCGATCGGGAAAAAAATCGATCGGAATTGAAAAATCGAAAATCGATCGGTAATCAAAAGAGATCGCGATTTTCAGTTCGATTTTTTCGTTTTGATAAATAAATGCTACATTTCCCAATTCAAGTCAATACAGGTATGGGAAGTGGTTAAACCCAATTCATTTCATGTACAATACACGAGAACGATTTCTTAATTGAAATTATCTGTGATTCCTCCCAGCTAGCTACATGTAAGATGGTTACTTGATCATCAAACAAGTTGCTGTGCTAGACTGCTACTGCTATCAGCCAGAATCGGCTCAGGCAGTCTATTGTGTGACTAATCTGTGATGTCAGTTGAAGCCAATTCTGTGGTTGAAGCTACGAGTCAGCGGCGTTGGCATTGTCCTTGACTCCGTGCACTATTTCTTAGTTGATAGATCACCATAAAAATAGTTGATTTAAGGTGAGCAGCAGGTGACGAAACTAGTTGGAACGCTGATTGGTTTTAGACATTGTTATCATGATCGCCTTCGATCGAGAGGGCTATGCTGTAGTCAATTTCGGCATTCTACGCTCCCCCTACCGTCGTTATGTCCACGAAACAGAAATCACAAATACATCGTTATTTTACTTTAGACAATTGCAAGACGTCAGCGAAATGTCTCACAGGTGACTGTAGGAATCCGAGTGTAAAGGTGAAGGATGGATCGACTACCAATATGTTCAGACATTTGAAAGACAATCATCCGAAAATCTACTCCGATCTTCAGCAGATGTCAGAGGAGAAAGCAAAGAAGGCGGTGAAAAGAAAGACATCTCCATCTCGTCAATCAACCATCGAAACTTCCTTTGTTGTTCATCACAAATATCCACATGGTAGTGCCAAAGCTCTAAAGCTCGATCGTCTACTTGCTCAAACTATATCGCTGAGGGATGTCTATATATTCGTTTCGTCGAAAATGAACATTTTCGCAAATTTGTCGAATGCTTGAACGACAGATATGACATTCCTAGTGAGACCAAAATGCGGCGCACTGTGCTTCCGACGTTGGAACGAGAAATCGATGTGAAAATGCAGAACTTTTTCCAAGAGAATGATTTCCCGTCATACGCGATAACTCTCGATTTCTACGACGCTAAGAATCATGAGAGTTTCTTAGAAGTGACTGCATCTTCTATTGACGCCGACTACCGGCTACATTCCTATTGCATCGGAGTTGAACCTTTCAATTCGTCGGATAGAGACCATACTGGAGAAACGATATCACAGTGTCTGCGTGGATTAATGGAAGAAATGTCCATCGATGTTAATGATCAGATATTCGAAGCTGGAGTGACCGACAACGCTGGCAATGTTCGACGAGGTATTGAATTGACTGGAATTCCTTGGATGCCTTGCATGGCTCACACACTACAATTGTGTACTGAAGACTCCTTCACAGCCTGTGAGGCAGCTAATGATCTTCGGAAATCTTGTCGAGCGATAGCTGGCTTCTTCCATTGTAGCAATCCTGGAGTTCGACTTCCAAATAATCTGCAACAAGAATCTGGAAAATCGGTTCAAAGAATTCCGCAAGATGTTCCAACACGATGGAACTCATCTTTCTATACTTGGTCAGTGATGATAGAAAATCGTCAAGAAATCAATCGCTCATTACTCGAAATTCGGAATTCACGCAATCCTCCACCGATTCTCCAAAACAGTGAGTGGGAATTACTCGAAACCTTGACATCATTGTTGGCACCATTCGAGGAAGTTACTCGTGACTTGTGTTGTGAACTGTCTCCTTCGATCAATCTTATCCTGCCTCTACTGTCAACCCTGACTGAACTCATTGGATCTATCGACGTCCCCACCGCCTTGACTTCATTCAAAGTCACAATATTGAACTCGATGAAATCCAGAATTGAACAAGTGACAACTGGTACTGAACAACCAATTCTGTTGGTCGCTTCTGCGATCGATCCACGATTTCTACGTATTCTCTCTTCCACACAAGTTGATGTTGCGAAGAACATTATCGTCGCGCGTATTGTCGACTTCATGCAGAAATAATCTCACACAGAAGAGAAGGTGATTACTCCAGGAGTGAGCCAAGAAAAGTCTGATGAGAAACGTGTTTCCTTGTGGTAGCAGATGAAAATTAGATCTCCGGTGGAATCAGATAGCAAAAACATCAAAGACCGATCTATGATGGAGTGGCAGCGATATGTCGAATTGATGGAGTAAACAAATCCTGCACCCGACCACAAGGAATTTGACATTCTTGCCTTCTGGAAGAATCAACTGCAGAATCTTCCAAATTTGGCCAGGATTGCCCGACAATTCTTGTGTATTCCAGCAACAAACACGGCTTCGGAAAGACTAGGAAGTGTAACGGGCAATACCATAACGCCCAGTCGTGCAAATTTGAGTGGCTTGCGCGCACGGCAACTGATCAAAATCAGACGCAACAGTAAACTTTTGAATGAGTAGGGGGTAATGCGTTTTTCTAATTAGACTTCACAATATGCTTTCATATGATTCAGTATTGGCCGATATTTTGAGACGTTTGTCATGCATGTATCGCCCACTTACACGTAATTAGAAAATAAAGCTCAGACTGTTTTGAAATGATTTCTTTTTTGGTTTACAAAAAAATCGAAATCGGAAAAAAAATCGAAATCTTTCTGAAAAATCTAAATTAAATCGATCGTTGGGGAAAATAAAACATCGCCGCACCCTAAAAGAAAGGGCACAAAGTGCTTCTTCTCTGATTCAGTGAAAAGTGCGTGTAATAAGTCCTCAGCCATAATGTTGGGCATAGAATGTCTTTTTTCTAATTTTGCAGATAATCAAAGTTCTCTTTCATTTTGATTTAAACAGTTGTTTTCTTTAATCCTGAATAGCATGAGAAGGAACCGGGAACCGGGGGGAGACCTCAACAGTGTCTCAGATTCGTAGTAGCCATAGGGTGCACTTAAGTCTCATTTTTGGCCTCATTCTCTTCATAAACTTGTGCTGGAAACAGGATAATTTATAAATGTGAGTTGTGTTTCAAGTAAGTTTTTCATTGTATTTACAGAAGGATACAACTTGTGGTGCGAAATCATTTCACAAAACACATTATGCCAGCCATTAATTTTTTCCTGCAATAGCTCGATGGCTAGTATCATCAATAAATAAGATATTCTGGAGGTAGAGAGCTTCCTCTTGCACTACTGAAACCGACATCAATACCAACGAAGCATCTCATCGGCAAAATTTATTGCTAGTTAGTAATTGTTTTTCGAAAAAACAAAGAAAAATGCTTTAAAAATATTGTCCATCCTACACTGAATTTTGCATAACCTAAGTTTATCTCTTTACATTGTAAATCTACATTTTACATCTGTTATCTACTGAACTATAATGAGGAAAAAAATGCACAGAAACTACAAAATGTAGACAGTCAATGTCACAGGAATGCCTGAGCAGATTATTGGGTTAAGAATATTATTAACAGTCATCACAGTCAATTTCCAGTGTATACTTAATGTCTGTACTAAGAACACTCGCTTTCCCAAAGAGTAAAATACAGCATGATGTCATTGCTCGATTTTGCTGATTTTGCTCGACCATATCGAAAACAGGCTCCGCGCCTAATGCGTATCGAGCTAAAATAAAGCCTTTATTATTATTATTATTATGCATGCATGGGCTTTGACAGATTCATGTTCATTTTGTAGCATTTTAACTTCTGAAAATACAAAAGTTAAAATCTACTTGTCTTTCATCACTCTAGCGTTCAATTGAGTGATAAAGCTTTCATGAGATGAAATACACAATTATCGACGTTAAGCGATTTATAGAAAATAATGATGTCGAATAAATTTAGACATCTATTTGCATAGCCAAGTACGTCCCAAAAATTATTCCTCTCTAAAATTCTAAATTCTGAACAACTAACTATCAGAACATGTATTTTAATCTGTATTGGCTGCGTAGGTTACCGAGAACTGATTTCTTACCTTTGTATTAATTGTACATTTGCCTGACGTATCTTTTCGATATCCAGCTTTGCATGTGCACAAAGGTGGGGTTCCGTCTAAAGTCTGTCGACAAATAGAATTAGCACCACAAACAGAAACTTTTTTCGCATCGTAACATGTTTGTGTCATGGTGGTATTGGAATCGGCTTTGCTATTTAGACTCAATTTTGATCCAACCAAATTTCGAATAACACCGTTTACTCGAAGCATGCCCATTCCTCCAATTAGACCAACTGGATATAGCGTTTTAACAGTGCTTCCGCCCACTTGTATTGGATAAATTGCAGTGTTCAATCGACGAAGAACGGTCCGGACAGGTTCCTTCAAAATAACATCCTGTAATCGAATGAGGTTAATTGTTAAACAAGCAAATAAATAAACGAGATGTTATTTAGTCATTTTTTAACTATTTAATAATATTTCATCCAACCCTGGAGATTGATGGGTTTCAAACTAACATGATGTTAAATTGATTGATTGTTATATGATTGATTAAGATTGCTATGACAACTGATGTGTGGTGGTGAGGGTTTGATCCTGCCAATTGACACAGTCGCATAAGTGGCTCGTAGCTCGGTTGGTTAGAGCACAGGTCTAGTTAACCTTGGTCGCAGGTTCGAATCCAACCAGCCGTACATCTTTTGCCGGCAATTTGATCCATCGTTTATTTAATTTCATTGTTGTTAAATGCATTCAAAATTAGAACCATTATTAAGACGGAGAGCAGGAAATATATTAATTCCTCCGAGCGACATACCCTCCGAATTTTCGAGAATTCCAGAATGACTGAAATTTTCAGTTAAAACATTAAAACGGCATAGAAACCGTTGATGGGATAATATTCATTAATTGATAAAGCAACACATTAATGCATCTGTAAGTATTTTGATCCCCGGAAACAGACCAGTTAAGACCCCTACAGACTAGTTATATCCCTTACATTTCTTCAAATATTGTGCATAATAGTCTTCATAAAGCTTATCTTCATGTGCTTGGGTTTTAAAATGAATGGAAGCTTTGAGATACTATGAGCAAATCTGAATACTTCAACAACTTAAAGCGTACAGCAACACATAGAAAATATCAATTAATCGGCATACAATGAAGAAACGTCATATCTATGTTGCACATGTGTTATCTATTTTCATCTGAGCACTGTACTACTGCCATTGCTCAACAAGTACATGTAGATATATTTTATTACAAAAAATACTCAGTTTATCCACATTCATTTATTTTCACGAAGGTCTGAAGTTATTTGGAAGATGACTCTTTGACAACAAATTGGTCCATCAAAGACACCATCTTTTTTTCTTTTTGTTTCAATAGAGTCTTTTTCTTCTCTAATAGAAATTTCAATTTTTCTTCCGAATCTTTCACTTTTGTTGTTGCCGTCGTAATAAACTCTGCAAGTTTCTCTTTTTCGGAAATAAGTTCTTGCAATTGCCGATCCGTTTCAAGGGCAGAACTTTCAATATTCATGAGTGAGTCATTTGACTTCAGAAAATTGGAAAAATCTCCAATAATTTGTGCCTCCATGTTTTTCCTTTTGATATCCTCGTTTGCTTTGGCTTCATCCCTTTTTCTCTTCCTGTAGTGCTGATGTGCAGCAGAGCAGACACTCAGAAGGCTTTCATTGATTGGAACAGTGGAATTTGTCCAACCATTAGCCAAAAGTATCGACTTACTGACGACCAGTGCCTGTATAGTGTCCGGCGAGAGGCAAGATCGCTTCTTTGTCACAACGTCAGACAGGATACTGAACTGCCTTTCAATTTCGCTGTTCCCATGTGGGATAACGATGACGGTTTTCACCAGTCTGCAGAGCATAGGCAAATTTTGATTTTTTTCCATTGTTGACCAGAACTCAATGGTCGATTCGCTCGAAGGTTCACTTCGGCAGCCTTCTTCGATTCACGAGACCATGGGATTGGGAAGTACATAAGTCATAAATGTTTATTCTGAAATATACAGAAAACGCAAAGCCAAGGCCGCAAGGGCACTTACAAGTAAGCGTTGATAACACGTGCAACATATGCATACGCAAAGTTTAGCATCATTAAAAAATACATGAGACATATATTTACAAATTTACCGAGTGATCATGATGTACATGCACATGATAAACAAATTATATGAGACCCACATATTTACAAATTCAGAGTCAGCGAAACTGATCCCCTCAGAAATATCAAAAGAATCAACTATGTCTTGTTACCACCTTGCTCAAAGACACTTCGAAACAAAATCAAGCGCGCACATCATGTTAGTAAAATCTGGAGTCGTGCAACGGATCGCAAACCGAACGATGATTTGAACCCATCAAACTACGGATGGAAAATTGAAGATGAGAGATACTGGGTTCCGGATTGGTTTGAAGGGGAAAATTTACCTATATACCTCAGTAAAGATGTTCGTGAGGAAAGCACTGACCTGAACCAGACGGTTGACGAGAAGTTTGAGGAAGAATGGACCGACGAAAGTGATAGTGATAGCGACAGTGAGAACGACGATTGATGTTGTACTTTTGTCCGTAACTTTTTCTTCAGAAAAATATTTTTTTCTCAATAACTCACAGTAAGACACAGTTGTACAGTTGTCACAGTAAGACACCATATGTAGCCTTCATTACCATCTATCTATTAAAAATTAGCAGAAATATTGAAGATTGCAATCAACCATTATATTTTGAATAAAGAAATTTTTTTAGATATTTAGAAAATTTAAGTTGGTATTTTATGAATGAAATATACAAATTATACAAGGGTCTATTTTAGGGGTCATTTATTAAAGTGTCTGTTTGAGGAAACGCACCCACCAAAATGTCTTTCATGGGTATTTTTTAATACTCAGTACTTCTGTCCTCAAAATGTCATGGTTTGAGCCGGGACATCCAATGTTGGAGTATTGGCCCTTTTGGGGGGGGTCTTTCAGAGGCCTAATATGTAGGTGCCACCACTAGAACTCGGCAGACGTCCAGATTCAAGTATTACTAACCATATACGAACGTCCTATGGACATGATCCTTTGGACATCTTTCGTTGGAGTTCATCCGTCTGGGCTGCGGGACTAATATACATCATATACCATATACAAAATACGTGAGATCTATAGGGCCTATATTTACAAATTTGAAAAGTGATGATCACGACATGATAAGAGTTCACTGGATGGGAGTCCTCACAATGGAGCAAAAGAACGTAAATGCTTAACATCTAATATAGAAATGAATGTAACAAAATCATCGATGCAAAATTTACACTTTAATGATCATGGCCACAATACATGCAAATTCATTCGGATTAATGAGATTGAGACTCTTACTGATCTTCATTATAATGAGAATCATCTTCTATATGGAATGTAGGTATGTATCTAAATAATATTTACCATCAGGTATAAAAAGACACTTGTCAAATAATTTTATACGAAATCACATATTAGCAGTCACAGTATGAGCAAAATCCACTTAGATCAACTGATTTGAGTCTTTTCTTGAACATCTGAAGGTTGGAGCTTTCACTATTGAATCGTTCAATGAATTCCATATTTTAATGACGCGAAAGAAAAACAATCCACTGAGATAGTTCGAATTAACTTTTAAGACTGGCACAATCTGACAGCTGTTACGTGATTGACCTCGAGTAATTTGAGATGAAAGGTAGGTGGTAAAGAAAGAGTTGAGCGACAAGTCGAAATGATTATAGTGCAGTTTATACAAGAAGTACAAGTCCAACAAAATGCGCCTATATTACAAGTACATGTACGTCGTTGTTTAATTTTGCCTATATTTTTCCGAAAAATTCATGGAATAAAGGAATGAGGATTGATAAAGGAGTCGAGAGGTTTGAAATTGATATTTTAGATAAATTTCTATCATACGCTCGTATGATTACTCGGGAACGTAGATATTTATTGAAGATGTTTAACTTCAACAGGACCCAATGCAAAAAATCATATTTGTTAGAGATACTGCATAATGGAAATTTTCAGGAATTTCGGGTCCATATTTTCGGGAATTCGGGAAATTCCCGAATTCGGGAATGAATCGGAGCACTGTATTAACTACAAATACGTTTTCGATGAATACCTAAAGGGAAACAATTACTCATTAATTCTACGTGTTAATGGCAGAAGCGCTTGTTTAAAGCAAAACGCATAGCTTTTAGTGCAAATTGCATCTTCCACAGCCCACTTCCACTTTCCACTTCCCACATAGGCGACACTCAAAACAACGGTCTAGGCTGACGACATCACCATCATGCCGACGCACGGGCATTGGCGGTCGTGCACATATCACGTGATACGCAAGGGGGAGGGGGTTCAACCGATATTTCACGCGGGTACCACATGTGGGGGAGGGAGATACACAGACAATATCACGTGATATACTATAAGCTTATACTGTTCTTTCAAATAAAATGCATTATCAATTAGAAGTTGTTATTTTGACGAAAATAAATGTTATTGATACCTTGGTATCTCGAAGCAGAAATCGATCGAATGTTTGGTAAAAACACAGGCGGTTTGAATGCAAAATAACGTCACATGCCCAGCTGAGTGACGTCATATTCAAGAAACAAGCGTTTTCTCCCGTTGAAACAATGAACTTGCATGGCCTTCTGTTGATCAGCTACTGACTTCAGTGAAGTGTCCTTCTCCCTTCCTCCATATAGACGAAAGATTATCGAATAGACGCGCGCCTATTTGGTGATAGATTCAACCGATCTCTAGCTGTATATTTGATCGTAGATTCAAAAACAAGTAGAAAGTGCGGCATATATTAAAAAAAATCAAATAAATGTATAGAATAGATCATGGATTTTTTTGGGGGGGGGTAGATCAGAATATCACGTGATATGGGTGGAGGATTCACAGGATATATCACGCCGTATCACAAGGGAGGAGGGGGGTTAAAATTTCGTAAATTTGGTATCACGTAATATGTGCACGACCCATTGGTCGGACGTCCACGAGTTTCTAGGGTGCAGGCTCTCACCTCCCCTATTGAACTATCTACTTGGGTGCGCTTGTAGGTAGTGCTGCCTTATTACTTGCAGGTGGAAATTAATACAACCACAGCCAGGTGATGGGCGGCTGTAAATAGATTAGTTAACCCGGACAGTCCTCGGATCAGTGGAACCCTGATGAATGAAATGCGATTAAAGCTGTTCCGGCATCGTGCACGTGTATCTGATCGTGTACTAGGGTACCACTTACAGTCTTGATAGTTTGAGCTGTTAAGTTTCACAAGGCCATGGGTCCCACCCAGAAAGAAAAGGTCGACGGCAGAAAAGGCATCCGGTAGCAAAATTCGGCTGCAAATCATTGCACCTCCAGACTCCCACCACGTGCACAGGAGGACGCAGCGGCAGTACCAAATCGATGCGGCAGGTACGATCTGGGATTTAGTGCGACATGCGATCGGGCAGACATAGCAAAATAATATCAACAGTGGAACCACTGTGAAAATGTGTTCTATAAATGTTAGTTCGAGACACAAACGAGCAAACAAAGTAGTTGGGATCATGGAGAGAAGGCAAATTTACATCTGCTGTCTGCAGGAAACGCGCTTGAAAGGCGGCTCAGCGATGACAACGACTAGCAGAGCAAGTCGCTGAAGCTATATTGAAGTGGTAACAACGAAAGTCTGGGTGACGTTGGCATCCTCGTTAACGAAAGGTGTCACTGACCAAGTCACTTCCGTCAAAAGAACAGACAGCCGCCAGATGAATGTGTGCATCCTGATTGGGAAAATCATGCTGAATGCTCGGTCAGTTTAGGCTCCTCAAACTGGTGGGTCGCTGGAGGAAAAGGAAGTCTTCTATTCGAGACTTTTGAGTGACGTGACAACTGTGCCAGATGATGGAATTCAAATCATGACAGGGCATCTCAATGGCTAAGTTGGTGCATCATAGGAAGGTTTGAGAATGCTCATAGTGGAGAGGGCTGCATCAGACGCAATCTGGATGATGAGGTCGCTGGATATGTGCATGGCAGCTAATCTATTGCCGCTAGCACGAAGGTAAATGGGTCGCCTGCAAGTCTGGCGCAAAGGAATCACAGATATATTTCTTCCTCCTCCAAGAACGGCGGTGTTTTTCACAGAGAATGTCACATGAACGCCAAGTGGGACGCAAAATCAACTGTACTATGCTGAGAAAACATCCACGGAAGATGGAAAATTTTGACAAGAAAGATGGTAAAAACCACATATTCAAATCTGCCAAGAAAATGAAGCATGAAACTCAAGACATCACACATGTAAACTGAGTAAGAGACGAAAAAGGTATTGAATATATTGTCTTGTCTATTTGTAGTTTTGAATGGAATTGGAAAGAGCTGATATTGAGAGATGGTGGCTTTATTTTCTTTTCCGTCTTTCTTACAATTAATTTCAGTTAACCTCCATTTACTATCTTCAGATACCTCGGTGCAAGTTTTACCCATCAGGAGGCTGCCTTCGCGTCACAATTGCGTGAGTCATGGCTGCGTGGAAAAAATTCCACGAACTTCTCCTTATATGAGAATACTTCTCTTTTATGCTTCTCCTGCCACAGTATCTATCTCTGCCGAGGAGTTTACTTCCAACGAACATGCGTTAGTGTGTCCTTACAGGTATCGGAAACTTGGGCCGTGAAAGTACAATTTATCAGTAGACTCGAAAGAAATGAAGACTCGATGAAGAGGTCGATCTGCTCGACAAAATTGAGTGAACGAAGATCAATGACAGCTGAGACGAGACCCAGGAATTGTGGATGTCAGAAGTGTACTAAGGTCAAATCGGCTCAGGAGGCCTAGCCACTTGGAGCGAAAGCTAATGCCTGACTGGTTGTGGCCCAGGAACACATCACAGGAAGTCCCTCGAAGACCAGAAGACATAGTACATCACGCTCTGCTTTGATGAGTGGAAAGAGGGTTCGGTGAAAGATTGTTGCGAGACCAACGACGATAATTTTGACTATTGAGAAATTAACTTGATAACCTGATATTATGGAACCAACAACCAAGCTTCATTAGAGAAGAATTGGTTGTTCCAAACATCATAATTATCAAGAGATTGTCTAAACCGCATGAAAAATTGAATACGTTTCTTATGGTCAGCCTGCTTCAATTCATGATAGCACGAAACTTTTTAAGATTAGAGTTCGAAGAGTTTTTTCGGTACAAACAACGAAGTGAGCTAGTTTGGTTGTTGGCCTCTATCTGGGATGCCATTAAATTAGTGCCTCTGTCAAAACAACTGCCCTGCATGACTTGTCGGCATCATGAACAGACCCTGTCTCTCAGAATGTTTTAGGGAAGTTCTGACACTATTCCTATGTGAGAAACATCTCGATCTGTAAAAGTCTCTTCAAAATGCTTTCTTGCTTCATACGTGTGTTCCACGAGCAATATTCTCAATTGCAGTCAAAATTAGTATGTCAAAGAAAGTGACCTGATGAGAAAGCAGCGCCTCATTTTCGAGTGTCATGTGGGAATTATATAATTGGTTTATAATCAATATAACCCAATACTCAATATCTTCCTGATAGAAAGCTGCAACGTCAACACCTAGGAGTATACACAACAATGAAGAAGAAGGTCAGAAATGTTGCCATAGATGTACGAATTTATATTGGTGTGCGTATAGCAGTGATAATTCACAGACCAACAGGTGCACAGTTGCTTTTTGAACATTGCATGAAAATCATACTTAACTGCATTTTCAATTTCTCGTCTAATTGTCAAAAACAACGACATGAATTATTGAAAATCTTTAGAAATCTGTCGCCCCTGCACAAAATACTGACGAACATCATTGATTGTGAAGGAACTCTTTTGCTGGATATATACATGCAGTTGTTGGTGCATCCTGAAGGTATCAAATCATGAGAATATACATCGGCTGTGCACAGTCAAAAGGAAAAGATAGATGTAAATCTGGAATTTGTTTATAAAAGTATCTACAAACTATTCTTTCTTGATTTATTTCGGCTATTAAAGCTTAAGCCGTCAGTAATAAATAATAAACATCAATTGCTAAACATTCAGAATAGCAATGTCTTTGATAGTCGAAATAAATTGATAAAACATTTCGTTTATGTTTTACATTATAAATACAACTTAAATGTAATTTAATACGAAAAGATGGATGAAAAAGTTAAGCTTAAAAAAGCATTATATTTTTTAACTTAAGATATAATTTAATGCGAAAAGATGCATGAAAAAGTAATCTTAAGTTGAAAAATATAATGCTTTTTCAACGATGTATGAAAAGGCTGTTAAAAACGTTTTTTGCAACATTATGATAGTTTTATCCAAAAGCGCAGATAAAATTGGAAGACATCCAAATTTCTTATTTTCAAAATCAGCAAAATAATTCATTGCTGCAGTTCCTGTAAGGATGTACAATCACACAAAAAATCGCAGTAATCAACGGATGTCAAGTTAATGGAAAGTTTTTATTGATGTACACATATTCCGACAACAATGCTTGGACGGGTTGCCAAAATTATACAGCGAAAAGCTTCTCTTTGCAAGCTAGTAATTGACACTTCCGTCAATGTATAATGACGTTAAGATCATGATTAGAGTGATTGAAAGCGCTCAGGATAATTAATGTTATGACTTTATTTTTGTTTTTTAACTAAAATTCAGTAGAAGAAGAGGCTGTTTTGAATTCTCAAAATTGCCATAATTAAAAATGTTACATTTTGATATGTATGAATTGTATTTCAGTTAACAAGGTGACAGGCGGAACGATTGAGTGGCATTCATTCGATTAGGTCGACAGAGTGACGGTATCAGGGAATCGTGCGGTGCCACTTGCACCTCATTGACGTTGACGTAATAGACTTAGACTGTGGTGGGAATGTTTCGAAATTAAATCGATATTTTCCCATTTGGGGCAGATCCTTGATTGCAGATGCCCTGGAGTGGAAACCCTCTATCAGCATCTATCATAAAAATATGATGACTTCGAAACGAGGCATGTAATAGCCGAACTAAAAATATGAGGCTGCATTATCCATTATTTTTGGTTAGAATTAATTTTCATTATACCTTGGACAAATATCCACCTGACTGCTATTCCCTAGGTGACATGCCACGCTCAATTGCGCGTAATTCACGCGTAATTACACATGACCCTAAACATCCGCGGTTATGCGAGATATTGCTGCAACATCTGTCGGCAGTCCTGTTATATAGACTTTCCGCCTCATGTGTCTGCATGCATCAGAGGCTAAACAATGTGATAGGACCTCAATTTCATGCTCAAGGAAGACAGAACATGCTTAGCGGTTCATCCGTGGTTCAAGCGGCAACGCAGACAACCGTAGACGACGCACAAACTATAAACGCTCGCCCGCGCGTATTCATAAACATTCCCTATGTATTAACAGCATCAGATCAAGTAATTTCTGCTCTTAGTGCAGCGCGTATGTGCACGCGTAGAAAAATAGAATGTCTTTGACCACGGATGTCTGGGGTGTTACGTAATTACGCATGAATTACGCGTGGCATGTCACCTAGTGTTACTAGTTAAAATCCCGGATTTTAGCCATTTTGCCACTAGTATGCGATGCATTGCATGCTTCCTTTTTAAATTCCTTTGTTACACGCACTCAGGCTATCATCGTCAGCATTAGGAATGACATGGTTAGTGTTTAATGCATTTCAGAGTGTTTTAATGACATCACAACAAGTTTGAATTTCGCACTTCGCAGATCAAGCTGTCATAAAAAATTTTCAAAAGTGTGACTGATATCTTACTACTGATTATATAAAATGAGTAAGATCAAAGGCAGGCGTAAAATCCTTGAAATCTGCAAAAGAATAAAAGTTTGGCAACTGCCCATTTTATCAATTAGGCACATTTCAAGCTAATATTTGCTAAATTGTGGTGACTAGGTTGAAAATAATGATAAATTCGGTTTGTACAATTTTGCAATTTTTATGTATACAACGACTGCGATCTTAATAGATGTCATACCATCCGTTCAATCTTTCAATAAGCTTTCTAATGATACGAAGGTACGAAATTGGGCTAAGTGTCACGGAGATATTCAATTTTGAAATTTTCGTAAAATTCATTTAATTCTTCGTATGATGATGTGATTTGTCTAACTTTTTCAATTAATCTAGGTACTGACTGCGACTGATACCTTAGGAATATCATATAACCTTAGGATACCTCATATAACATCACTTGGCGGCTCAGCGGACGGACGCATCATATGCGCTCCTCGTTAGCCAACCCGCAAATCCAACTTTTCATCGATTTTTGTTACTTTCTCGCAACTGTCTGTCTGCCAACTTGGTTTCATCGACTGGTATTTACATTGAGATCAACACTTGCTATTTAGTTTTTTGGAACTACGTAGTGCATCGACGTTATACTCAAAATTTGTATTTTTTCGCTGACTCATCGTGTTTCATGTTGAAGGCAATCTCTCCGATTCTCCTGGTCTCATTCCTGCGTGTGATTATGTCATCACAGTATCACTACAGCTCCTGCAAACTTCTTCGTCTCCGACGAGATTTCCCCATAGGCAGAAAGTTACGCCGATCGCTTTGCTATCACAAGCTCCTACGTCACAGCACCTCTCATCTTTCCCAAACAACGTCTACATCACGTGACTCTATCTCTACCTCCACTGACCGCCGTTCTGTTGCTCCATGTGTTCCTGTCCCACTTTATCCGAGCAAGTCAATCTACAACTTACGTAAGCCGAAGAAAAGTGCTATCACTGTTCCATCCATTCTCATGTTCAACGCGCGGTCTCTATTCCGCAAAGTCGATGAACTGAGATTACGATCTGCTTCATTCAATAGTGACTTGATCTGTGTCACGGAAACGTGGCTAAACGACTCAGTTCGCGACGAGTCTGTATCAATTCCCAATTATCAAGTTTTGAGACTTGATCGTGATTGTAATGCAGGTGGTGTGGCCCTGTACTTCAAAGCCCACCTAAACGTTTCTCAAATTAATCAATCTTTTCCGACCAATATCAAATCAAATGTACTATGTTGCCAAATTGGTGATTTCGATACTCTTCTAGTTTTAGTTTATCACCCATACTGGGGATCGGTCCCCTCGCACGAGATTCTCCTTGACTTTTTTCAGGATTTGATTGATAACACAACATGTAGCCATGTTTTGATTTTGGGGGATATTAATGATCTCCGTTTGAGTATAAATGATTTTTCTGAGTATAATGGTCTGACACAAATTGTACAACATGCTACGAGAGGCCGTAATATTTTAGACATTGTTCTCACTAATCATGCTTTGAAGTTTGAAACTCCGACTTGTATAGCTCCTCTCGGTCGTTCTGACCACAAAGGGATTTATATTAAAAGCTCTGTTCCATCCCCCAATGTTTCCTGTATTAAGAAAGTCCGCGCCTTCACAGCTTCCTCCTTTGCCTCGTGTTATTCCTTCCTTGGTTCTGTGAACTGGGATGACTTTCTGAGTGTCAGTGATGTAGACTTGATGGTCTACCTTTTTCAAGATATTTTGTTATTTTGCTATGAACTTTACTTTCCGGAAAAACATGTTCGGATGCGCTCCTCTGAGCCACCTTGGATAAAACCCTCTCTGAAAGTTCTGTCGGACGCCAGGGATAAGGCTCTTTCCCGCGGTAACTTTTGCAAATATCTTGCTTTGCGAGAGAAGTTCAACTCCCAAATCCTCAAAGCTAAGTCTCGGCACTTTTCTCGGTTGCACTCAAGCTCTCCCTCAGAAGTCTGGAAAACAATTAACAGCCAACTAAAATGTACTTTTGACTCTCGTCTTGATCCCTCATTAGCTTCTGAGCTTAATGACAAATTTATTGAGCACTTTGCACCTCCTGATATCCATTTATTCAACAGCTCTTCTATCCATAGCACCCATTCTTTGTCTGTTCCTCATGTTTCTGAATTTACTGTTTATAACATGATTAGAAGATGTAAGTCGAATTCCACAGGACCTGATGGTATCCCACCACACTTTTTCCGTCTGTTTGCCGAGGTCTTAGCCAAGCCCCTTGCTATAATCTATGATCGTTCGCTCGAGACTGCTATCTTCCCTCAGCAATGGAAACATGCTAACATCACGCCATTACCCAAAGTTGACGGAACTTTCCGCCCAATTTCCATACTTCCATTCGCCAGCAAGGTTCTCGAAAGGCTGATACGGGACAAGGTTGTTCTACCGTCCATTTCTGTGCCTCTAAATCGTAGTCAATTCGGTTTCATTCCGAACTCCTTTGGCGGCTGTACCAATGCAGCACTTTCTGTTCGGCTCCACTTACTTCAAAATCTTTCCAAAAATCCCGGCAATTCAGCGAAACTACTTGCTGTGGATTTCGAAAAAGCTTTCGATTCCATAAGTCATCATATTCTCTTAAACACCTTGAAAGAACAACTTCACTGTAATTCCCACTCTGTTAGGTTTGTCCAAAGCTTCCTGTCTGATCGCTTTCAGAGAGTAACGTGTGAAAATTCCACTACGGACTGGAAGTGTATCACCAGTGGTGTCCCTCAGGGCTCTGTACTGGGCCCCCTTTTATTTGCCCTCCTTTTCCGACACCACCGTGGTAGCCTACGCTGACGACATTACCCTTATCCATTTTGTTGAAAGAGACTCAACTTCTGATTTCCAAGCTATCGTAGACTCTTTTCATGACTGGTCTTTGAGTAAGAAACTGAACATCAATATTGATAAGACCAAGCTTCTATCAGTTCGGCGGTCTATGACTCCATCTGTTGCTCCTGTTACAATCGATGGGTTTGTTATTGATGAAGTTCGTTCTGTTATAAGCTCCTGGGGGTTTACTTCACGGATGATTTGAAATGGGATGTTCAATTCAACTTCTTATACAAAAAAATGTGTAGGAGTCTTTCCTGTGTAAAAAGGTTGAAAGTGAATTGTAATTCCTGTAATGTTATCTGGCGAGCCTACAACGGCCTCGTAATGTGTCAT
Source organism: Prostheceraeus crozeri (assembly GCA_907163375.1). NCBI lineage: Eukaryota > Metazoa > Platyhelminthes > Polycladida > Euryleptidae > Prostheceraeus > Prostheceraeus crozeri. Next base: position 47,475 of record CAJQUW010001652.1, on the reverse strand, counting down.
TTGAATTTTTGCTGGCCAGTGATATGTGATTTGCCTATGAAATACTTCGCTAAGATCGAACGAATTGATCGCCTTGCCGCCAGATGGGCCAATATCAAAAATGTTCTTCCTCTGAGGAATAGACTGGACGAATCGTGCATCAAACTGATAACGAAAGTTTCCAAGAATATTGAAGTACACCCTCTCAGCGAATTCTTTGAAATTCGCTCTGAAACCTGTAACACCAGACATTCTAGAGCTTTACTTCCTTTACGTCGTAAATCAAGATTGTACAGTCAGTCATTTGTGAGATTTTCACCATTTTCTTGAATTGTTGCGAGTTTTGTTTTTTGTCAAATACCGCTATGTAGTATTTGAAATATAGCATTATTATTATTATCATGCACCCCTTAGAGCTCGCGCATCAAGTTTTAATGATAGAAGACTTCGATCAGATGTCGAAGTTAGTATATATCTATACACCGTTGAAGTGTTGGCAGTGTTGTAAGTAACACATCGTTCGCAATAAATTGCATCAATCCTTCATTGTATCAATGTGGTCACAAGAAGCAAATTGATATTATTCAAGTGTTTTGCTGTTACAGCACTTGCTGATGATGTGTCTACAAGCGATTTTCTGATAGAACATGAAGGAATAAAAACAACACTGTAACAGCATACTCATGCAACATGAGAGAGCAACAATATCAAAAATTAAACGTCTTTCTTTTTGAAAGGGTCTGATATTTCAAGCTTTCTACTTTACCCATAGCATAGCAGATCCTTCTCACACGGCAGCAATATATAACTGATGTAATTTGAAAGAGTTCATATTATAAAAAATTTGCCCAACTTTTTATCTGCTTCAAATGTGAACAAAATTTATACCAGGCAGTTCCTGAATATTCCGTTAAGAAAATTTGCTGATACCGAGAGGAATTTCATCACCGATTGATGTCATTGTTATTGTATTTACTGATATCATTAATAGCAATGATGCAAACGGCATTTTAACTTTCAGTATTTAAGCAAATTGTTCAACTATCTACAGCATCAACTCAACTATAATAAGACATGAACTCACCGCAATGTGGCAGCCAGTCCTACTTGGTGGTGAAGATCCATCGTATTTTTCCGTATCAACATTCTCACAGCGGTCAGACATTAATTGTAACTTTCCATTGTTATACCAAACATCTATGCGGTGCCACTTGCCGTCATTCAACTTTGGATTTTGGCCATTTAGTATTAGTGGAGGAATTGCGGAGTTTCCGTTCACAATGATGGAAACCTGCAAAAATGAATGCGAAAATGTGTATAGAACTTAGAAGTGGCTTAATCATGCTTCACCTACAACGTAGACTGCACCTACCTGTGGCACTCCTGCATTTAATTCAACTGCCAGACGGTCTTCGGTTGTTGGAGATGAGAGTGGTCCGGTGTAAAGGAGAAGAACCCGTCCTGATTGCTTAGTTACAAATTCAAAGCTTATGTGAATGTTTCCGCATGAGCCGATAGGGTCCGTGAATAAATAGCCATCGGATGTACCAAAATTCACGTATAGTTGCTGACAACGTGGCCCTTCGAATGTAGCCGGACACGTGCACGTAGTCGTTTTTGTGCCTGGAATTAGTTTAATGAAATGATTGATATCGACATCCGTTCGTCACATGTAGGTTACTTGATAATTCAATAGATGCATGAATGAATGCTAGACTGTGACTATTTCTATTGACTAGGGATGCAGTGGACCTAAATTTTCTACATCATTCGGAGCTGCAAAATTTCGCTGAGTCCAAAACCGGAGCCAGATGTTTTGAAAGTTCATTTGTCCGGAGTCAGAGGTGGATCTAATAAAACTCGTCCGTTGAATCCCATCTCCTGGGGCTGGACGGTTGATATCTCTCCTCCATTCATCTCGGTTGGCAGCGAGTTCTTCGGGGATTCCTATTTTCTTCAGATCTTCTGAGACACATTGACGCCATGTTCTTCTTGGTCTTCCGACGGCTCGACGCCCTGGGACTTCCATGCTTTCCACTCTGCCCAAGCAGTTTCCCTCAGCTCTCTTTACATGACCGAACCATCTCAGACGCCCTCTTCTAACCCGATCTTCCAGCTCCTTCAGACCACACATTCTTGCCACTTCCGCACTTGATCTTCCGTCGCTCCATTTTACTCCTGCCATGTATTTCAGCATTCTCCGATCACAACTGTGTATCGAATTGAATATTTAGCGTTCGTTAGATGTCATCGTCTTCTTACAAGCAGGGTAATCTATGGTGAAAGTGGCTCAATCGAAAACCAATTGACACACTAGCGAAACCGACATGTTCATATCTTTCTAGCATATTCATCAGGTCACACTGACGGTATCGGAAGTATCCTTCAGTGAGCTTGCACGCAACGATCGAGGCCGAATACAGACTACACGCAAAATTTTTACAGAATGATTCAGACATACAGAATCATTATTCGGTAGACTGTCGTGGGGTATTCATTACTTGCATTTTTAGATGCAACAGTCCTATTTAAATGACAACAGTCAATCCGTGATACCTATGGCCTACCGTATATCTATGCGCTGTACGTACAACAACACTCCAAAACATCTGGCAGTCTCAGCATCATTCAAGCCCTCTGATTAGAAAACTTACATAAAATGTGCAGGTCCGATTGTCCGTCAACCATAGAAATATTAGAGATAACAACTCAGAGCATTCCGTACCGGATCTTTTACGACTGATTTTTGCCAGAGCCGGAGTTTCAAAATTTCTGTAAACCCAGAGCTCCGAATATCCCGAGTCCGGAGCGGGAACTCCGCTGCATCCCTACTATTGACATCTGCTGTTTCATACATGCGACGATTGCGTCTATTGCTTCCATCTCTTTAGCTATTTCATTCACTGTCATTGCTCATTAAAAATTCACACGGCAGATGAACGACGATACAACACCGAAACTAAAAGAATTTTCCATCGGCTGAATTTATTTCATAAACCGGGATATTTGATACCGATCTATGACATTATCATGTTAAATTAAGAAGTGTAAAACAGTGAATTAGAAAAATGTCTAGACTTAATTGAAGAACAAAACTCCTTGGCAGATTCCCATACGTTTTGTTTCGTCAACAGGATTCGTCAATGTCACTCACTCCCGTTTCAAACCGTTGAGCTTGTCCGATTGAATTAGACGATTGTTCAAAAATTGCGCGTCTAAATTTATCTCGATCGTTGGCGGGCGTACGATTGAGGTCAAGATCCTAATGTCCTCCGATGCAGCTTATAAAACACGTTTTCCGCGGTCTGCCGAGCTACTTCTACCATTCTAACTTTTATTCTGAACGTCTTCTTGATCGAGCTCGAAGGAAAGTACAGTTAATGTTGAAAAGGCCTTTGCAATCGAGCGCACTTTCCCACATATTAGGTCAATAATTATGTCTCTCCAAGCGTATCGAGTATCAATGAATATTGAAATGACCTTTGTGAACGAAATAATAGCTTTATAATTTCTATCACTCAAAAATGAATTAAATTCCAAGCTATCTTCGGACTTTAAATAGAAACTTTGCAAATTTGAAAATTGGTGAAAAATGAGGCAGCTGAACTTCTCTTTACAAAAGTCTACTGTTCACTCTTCGAAATCGAAAAGCATCCCTTGTTGACCATCATCCTATCAGCGCATGCTTGACGTAATCAATCACCAAAAAATATGGTGAGCATCCGAGTTCGTCAGTTATCATTATGCGCGTATCAATCCCATGTCAGTGTATTTTGTATTTTAATGTCCTTCGCTTGCCATGATTCCCTGTATCTTAATGAAAGAGTTTGTTGTATTTGTTCGTCCTCGTTTGGAGAAGGGAAGTGTTGTCGCCTTACCCTACCTTAAACATGACATCCTACGCATTGAGCATTCCAATGATGACAAATCCGCTTCGTTTGTAGATGTTCAGGCAATAAGTATTGTGTAACCATAAGTATTGCAATTATTGCATAAATTGCCCCAAAATCATCATGATTTGTCTTTTAACTTCTTCATCGCCTCACATAGCCTGTCGTAATTTACGGAAGACTGTGACAAAAAGAAGATTGTTTCTAAAGGACTTTAAAAAGTTTTTCCTTCAGGACTGTTTTTCCTCTTGTCATCAAATTGAGGTGGAATTCTCTGAACGATTTTATGGGAGCGATGTCACCATCACTGTACATTTCAGGAAGAGAATTTATTCGGTTACATATTAGTTAAATTTGTACATATAGTGATAATTAACAAGTGGACTTCTAATATGTCACATGTATTTGCCAGGGATTGCAAATACCTGGGTTTTTTCAAGCACCCGGACCCTATTATCAAGTGATAAAATTGTATGTAATTCGTTTTCATTATCATGAAATATTGAATAGCCTCGTTTGTGAGATTAATTTTAAATTATGCGATTCATAATACATACTAATGAAGAGATATTGAAATCCTAGGATTTTGCTATCGCCAACTGTAGTTGTCACTCTGGTTCTCAGTTGTTATTATATAATTTTACGAAATATTATTACTAGATATCAATAGATGACTACAAGTATTCAAAATAACGATAATGCAATCTGAGACCTAGCATAGATAAATGTGTACTCTTTCTTAAGAAATGATGACTAAAACTGAATTTCAGTATTAATTAAATGTATATTTACCATGATTGTCAATCAAAAAAAAGATAAATCCAGACCAATTTCAATAGTGATAAGTACGTGCATTTAATTAAAAGAAAGGAAAGACATCAAGCTTGCTTTTACATGTATTTGTGATTTTATAACTAATAAGCGATATCCTACTATTATGAACTTATTGATAATTACAGCTATTGTTCATTGTAAGTATATAGCACGGTAGTTCGATCAATACCATAAGTCTTGAGAATCACAATGGATCTTGCTTCATCTTCTTAGCTTTGAAATTCATGGATGTCCATTCATTCCTTAGTGTGGATTAGTAAAGTGGGTACAGTGGTTGCAAGCTTAACACAGTAATATGACAAATAGAATGAACAAAGCATGTGAAAGTTACTTCATCTTTTCTGTAACTTTAATAGATGATCATTCAATATCGAGCTACAGATATTCCTGGATAAAACATTTCTATTCAGATTTATATTCGTAATCTTAGCTGCCCACATGCACTCCCAATTCTAAGTGAGTAACGAGAAAAACTAGTTTGAGGTTCTATAATTTTTATAACTTCAATGGTTAAATGGAAATTTCCGCAGTATTAATGACCATCAACATTTTATCTTCAACGCTCTTCGCTGGATCCGGGCGGATATCACACCGGATCCCGGATATTTACATCCAGATCCGCCGGATCCCGGATCTTAACCCGGTGCAATCCCTGTTGCTTGCTCAATAAGTGGAGCACTAATTTTGCTCCATTTGCACTGAGAAATGTCCATTCATGAACTTGACAAAAGTTGCAATGAAGCTGATCGTTGTCATTTGGTTGGAGGGATCCAATGTCCTGATCTTAAGAAAAACAATTTTCTTGCGCGAGTACTTTTGTTGGTCACCGACCATACATATTCATGCGAAATATGTTCGGTCGGTGACGAAAGAAGGTACTCGCGCAATAGAAGATGTTTCATTTTTTCCTTAACATCAGGACATGGGATCCCTCCAGCCAGATGACTCTGACCAAGGGTGCCCATTCTTCATAGATGATCATGTCATTATGTTAGATTAACATCTATGAATTCGAATTGACATATCCTGTCGATTCATTGATGAGACATGCTGAGGGCGCATTAGGAAGCATTGAAGGCACATTCAGTCTTGCAGGAATTATTCTAATGAACAATATATAATTTTAATACAATTAATTTGGCCGCGATTTGATGCAATTAATGTAGCCATAGCTGTTACATTAAACATGCTCGCATAGTTCACGATGTTGTCAAGCACAGTAAAGGTTACTATGACAGCATATGTCCGTGTTGTATTTGTAAGCACATATATTTTTTGACAAGAGTATTAATGGCTGATATACATTTAATATGCCCAATATTGCTATATTATCAAACCAAATTCGGTAACTCATAGCCTGAACTAGGGACAAACAAAACAGATTTGCTACTTTTGTAAGTGTTATCAACTTGATGACTTGAACAAATTGATACACATAAATATGTTAATTGCTAAATCAATGGAAGAAATGGCAACTGCCTACAGCTAGAATCAATAAAATATGGTTGATAAGTAACAAAAGTATTACAATTGTGAAATAAAAACATTATTTCTGCAAGCAGATTGATGTACCGGTAGCCATTGAAAGCACATCAATGGATGTACAGTAAACTAAACCACACCAGTTTCTCTAACCTTCATTATAATTGTTAGCATTTTATACTCCCCATTTGATCCTCCTGATTATGGTCAAACAAAAAAATTCTAACATGGGAAGGGCTCCTTCAACAGTGTCATATGACTCAGCAAACTCTAATTGATATTGTTTTTAGTTGATGCAATAGTGACGTGGCAATCGATTGTATTTAAATGCTTCCTGTGACCATAACACGCCGCTTTTGATGGATTTTAAGTTATACTTCAATTTTGTCCTACAGAAATCCCACACATGGGAATTCCCATTAGATAAAAAATTCATTCCCACACCGCTCTATGATGGAATTCCCATTCGCTCGGCCACTCTCGACTTGCAAACTCCTACTCACCTGGTGAGACGGTGCAGTTTCCTTCATTTAGACAACTATCTTTTCCACAAGCACCCTTTGGCGCAGTACCAGCAGGTGTCCCACAACCGCAAACAGCTTCTGCGCTAAGAGTCATCCCCATGAGTGTTGACGAGACATGACGATCAAGGACGGGAATCTCTTGATTTATTTTTATTTCATTCGTACAACCATCACTGCATTTCATAGGCTCTTCAGCACATTTGTCAATAGGCGTAGAACCGACCTGAAAGAGAACAAATATTCAAAATTTGCATTGATTTTACTCTACTAAATTCAACGATCTGAAAACCATTTCATTTCATTGTATTTGAAGGGCACATCGACGGGATAATTTCTATCGATATGATTAGTATTATCAGCACATATTCCACGAGAGGGAGAGGGGGATCACAATAAATAAAACTACATTCACTAGATTTTTTCAAAATGTATTTGAAGCAGACTAAATGCTTTCATGATTGTGCATGTACTCGTACAGCATTTTTTTTGTACTATACAGTAAATCAATGAATGAACCAATCTGCATTGAGTCATGATTGAGAATCCTATCTAGGTCCTACAGAATATAGCGAATTGAATCAATGTTCAATTTCAAAACCCCTTTGTACCTCAGTTAATTCGAGTGAAATTTCAATATTCACAACAAAATTCTCGTGCAGAGTAAATGAAGAAATCTTGATGAAATTACGAAATTTCTTGCAAAAATGAATGCATAAAACAAGCTAATTGATTAAAGGAATTATCAAGTTTTAGCAAATGAATCTACCGAAAGACATGCTTTTTCTTTTCCTGCTCATCAGTCATGAGTTCGTTGGAATGGCTGATGCTAAAGCTAGCTGACATCAAGCTATCAGAGATTAAATTGTGTCATTAATGAAAATGTAGGAAGACAAAAAGTCAGTCAATAATCTGACATAGTCCTTCCATGACTAACATAGGCGGTCAGAAATTCAACCATGCAAAAACATGAGCCGAAGAAGCGGTGAGATCATCCTCGTTGGTCGTTGGTTCATGTTATTTGTGGCAAAGAAATAACTTAAATATCATAGTTATTCAGCAAAATGCCTGAAGCACATGACGGTGGAAACAATACATTTCTCTTGAGTTTTGGATTGCTACTGCAATTGCAATCGATGGAAATGGCAAAAACATGAGCCGAAGAAGCGGTGAGATCATCCTCGTTGGTCTACTTATGCTAATGAAACTGAAAGCTTTATTTTCTGACTGCCTGTCGGACCATAGCAATTCGATACGGAATCGCTATATTCACCTGCTCCCTATCCGAGTTTCCTTAACACTTGCATAATACAGTCATGGCCAGAATGAATGCATGTGTGTTTACTACAGAAACAAAGAGAAAAAAACTTGTAATATTCATTACACTAACATTTAGTGCTATTATTTTTATATCATAATTCATCACAATACATCATTATCTATATTATGCATGTTGTAATGCAATATTATGCATTTTTATGATGCAATATTCGTTTTTATTACTAAATTGTAATATCACATTTTCATTTTTGCAAATATCAATAAGCTATTAAATACTGTGTTATCAAGCTCTTCGAAAGCCATTTCTATATGAATCTTAAATCGGAAAATTCGAAAAACCAACATGAAATTATAGATTTCATGGAGTAGAAATTCAAACGTAAGATATTGCTAAAACAAAGCTGATCTGGATTGCCTCAATATTGCGGGTCGACAATACAGACATAGTTAGCTTTAGAGGCAAATGCTGTCTTTACATGTTTTTTAATCTAAGTTGGAACAGTATAAGGCTAAAAGGTTACCTATAACTAGCTGCACAAAAGTCACGACAAACAAGTTGAAAGAAATTATACTTTGTATTTTACACAAAAAAACAAAGTTCGGCTAACAATAAACAAGTTTGGCTAGCCACGGTTTGATTAAACGATAGCAAAATTATTGACGTCGGAAAAAAGTCTAAATGCAGTGGGTGTGATAACGTGTCGCCTTACGTGTTTCTTTATTCTAGTGACAAATCCATTTTAGTCTCCCAATGTAACAGTTATTACAATGGTCATAAGAATATTTACACATTACTGAAGAGGAAAGCTCTTTAAAAATTGTATCTTTATTAGACATGCAGCTATTTTCTTGAGAGAGGAACTATCAAATTTTCAACGAGAGGAAACGTTTTTCCTCTCGAACGAATACAGCATTTCATTTTGTAACTCATACATGTAGATTGTATATATGCATGTGCATCCACCGTTCATTATAAAATTGTCGGCTATACCGCAATGAAATAATCTATGAATGAGCGAATCCAAGGACTACATCGATAAGTTTGAATTAAATAAATTAAAAGTTTAAATGAAATAGCGCATAATCAGAAATATAAGCACATTTTCGCATTCTACTGATCATCTATTATCATTTCTTGCGTCTATTCCAGACATCCTATATCCAGATATCAACATACTCTATTCCAGATATCCTATTTTATTGTCATTACTGCTTTCAGAGTCCTTCGCCTGTATTTTGTTTGAATTACAAATATTGTAAAAATGCTGCGAAAAAATAGTTACAAATATTATGAGGTTCGTCTTGAATTAATAAGTTGTATTTTGAATTGTACAGGTGTTACATTCAGCCTAAAAGCTGAATATATAGAATTTATTTGTGAGTAGTCTACCTACATGTTCGTGATTTCATTTTAAATGAAATATAGCCTGATGAAAGTTCTTTAGCTTACATACAAAATGAAAATCATTTTCATTTTCAGCGCTTTGAAAAAAGGTCGAATACGAGAATTCATCTGTCTACCACTATGGCTATTCTTTGTAGAGCATAGAAATACAACAAGAAATGTTATTTGTTTGATACTGTTAGACACTAATGAAGGGTAGTGAATCAACCAGAAACATGCTATCTGTTTCCACAAGAGTCATTTTATATAATAATGAGTCTAGATACTCTTGCTTTTGTGCCAGTCAGTTTTTATTATCAACAAAAATGCACGAGCAGAAGGATGCTTCATTTAAATGCAATTTGAATCAATTTCAGTTTCTCTACGAAGAAAAACTGAAATGATTTTTTTCAAGATGACTTGGATGGGAAGTTGAGAACATTATGAAACATGAAACAATGCATAAATCATTACATTCAACTCACCTTTACGCCAGGTATACTTTCAAATTGAGCCTTGTTGAGTAAGAGAATAGTGTTGAGTTTAGTAGCTGTGTAATAGGGTGAACCAGAAGCTACGTAATATACATTTACTCCTTTGTTGATATTCTCCACTGATACAATTTGAACTTTCGAAATAGTCGTGGGGAGAAGTTCTGCAATCTTAGCACGAATCTGAAAAACATTCAGAGAGCTATTAGAATACATTTCTGGCGATACAATCCCATCAATGTAAAATCTATTGAGTAGAGATCGTGGTGTCTCACCGAACATCCGAATTTTTACAAATCAAAAAATTTGACTTACTTCTAAAAAGCTATGTGATTAGAATCAAGAAAAAATATCACCATTTGTGAGTTTGCAAAATATTGCTGGGTGTCCTAAAGTCGAGCAAAACTTTAAACGGTTGACATTTGCTCAACTTTATTCATCTACACATGCGATCTTTTTTAAAATAGATCGGAGAATTTGAGGCACATTTTTACTTTTTCTCTAAGCCAAGCTTCATCTCTAGTTTTTTGTTTTGAAACTTAATAGATAAGTCCATGCATTACACAAGCAAAAACTGATAGCAAATTAATACAATAAATAATAGAAACAAAATCGACCAAGCAAATGAATGTTCACACAAGACACTGCTCAATAACTTCTAATCCACACTCGATCACAGGTTCCAATCGCGAACGCAGACTCAGAACAGATCGTTCTAAATCACGGTCGTGATCCTCCAATGTAGCTCGTGGAGGCTTCTTGGAGTGAAGCAGTTGTATAAACTGCCTATGGTCTTTCACAGTACCTCAGAAGTAGAAGTCCAACGGTGTTAGACCTGGTGAGTGAGCTGGCTCCCGGTTTAGATACCCTCCCGCGATACTCATATCATAAGGGAACATAAGAGACAGGAATGATCTCGCAACATTCGAAAAATGTGGAGGTGCCCCATCTTGTTGGAAGATCGTGAAATTCATGCGACGTCTACTTCTTATTTGTGGGATAAAATGATCCCGAAGCATGTCGGCATAATTCCTTCCTGTAGAGGTTCCGGGAAAGAATGAGTTAGACGGTACTGCGCAGAATAACCGAACCATGCACACACTTTGGAGCATGGAAGACTTCCCGCGACTTCCCCGATCCCTAAACGATGCACCTGTGGCAATTTAGATGACCCACCATCGAGAAAATGAAACTCAGATCGAGATCATGAAACTCATCAGTCCATAGAATCGAATCGAGATCAACGCACATGACAGGAGGAACAGTGCGAAAGCAATACACCTTTCCGTATCTGTGATTACCTGACTAGTCTGTATGAGTAGAGATACAGTCTGTGTCGCAGGATCCACTGAATACTGGTTGAACAAAACCTGTTCTCCGAGAAATCGATCGACAACTCGCAGCCCCTAATTGTGGATTTGAATGCTACGTTTCCAGTTCATCCCTGAGAGTATCTTCTCTTTCATCTTCTGAACTGGCATACCCGATCGTTGCTAGCCTATCTGCTTCTGATCTAGTCTCTCTGAACTGTGAGATGCCGGAAAAGCTGAAAAGGTTCCGATGATAGCCATGATCTATCTTGTTAGCGTGCAGTGCTGCTGAAGACGACTTGCTGTTGGTGAAGTGTAGTTCAGCAAATTCAATGTATGTGTCAAGATCCACAGTGAAGATTCAGAAAACTGCAGAATGTGCACGATCTCCATTTGACTCGTCGTGTGAGTGGAGTTCACACTCAGACGAGAATTGACCGCTCGACGTACTACGCACACAGTGTCAAAACAAAATATAATGAAGAAATCAAACAGTGGTGCCTCACATTCCCCGATTGTGACACGCTGCAACCCGACAAACTGAATATCATCGGCCTACTGAATGTATGCAAAGTCATAAAACTGCGATTAGAAGCAAGTTTATTTCAAACCATTAACAAAGCTGAAACTAATTTAAAAAATCGAAATATTTGTTTACTCACTTTGTCCAAAATACTCGGTTCAAAAGTTGTACTTCCAGAAGTAGTAACGCTCTTCCGCTGAACTAAGGTTTGGACGTTGATGTTATTTAACCGCAAAGTGGCAATATTTGAGAGAGCATTGAGACCAACGGTTGTGGCTTCGATATTCATTGTCGCAGTTGCTGAAAGACTGCCACGTTTTACAGTTCCAACTACAGAATAATTACCAGCAGGAGTTGAACCAATAATGAACACATCTCCTGTAGTCGTATTGAGTCTAAAACCAAAATAGAATTGTTGATGTTTGTAAAATACCTTCTTAAACACACTCTGCAACTAACGCAAGCCTATGTAATGCAATAACAAAAAGTAATGCATGAAATAGCTACGATTACTCGGTAATCAGCAGATGTACTCCGTGTACCTTTATTAATCAATGTAGAAAGTCAATAAACTTACGAAAAATAATTTGGAAATTTATTTGTTGTCAAGGCATACGTAACACCGACTGCATCCGAACCAAATAGAGGTAGCCCATAAATCGAACCAAGATTCAGAGGCTCTATGCTGGGAGTCCCTGCGAATGTAATTAAAAGATGATGAAATCCAATGCTGTATGAAAGTTTTGAAGATTTAGACGAATTTTTTAAAACAAAATTATTGGACAAAATTCCTAATTTGTGAAGTAGCATGGTCATTTGAATGAGCGTGAACAAAGCCCATTTAGCAAAAACAACCTTTCATTGAGGCAAAAACAATTCATAAATAATTCATGCCCTGATTAAATCATACACCTCATGAAAGCACCTAATTATATTCTATTTCATGTAGCATGTTACTCGTTTATGTTATTTTCGGTATGTACTATCGCATTATTCAATTGCTGCAAAGAAGTCTTCATCTTACATGCATAATATGCAAGCATTATAAATTTTATTCGTCATCTTAACTTTCCTAAATAGCGCACATTCGTTGGTAAATTGGTTCTAATCAATTTATGTGAATCTGTAATCAACAAAAGCATCGATATCAAGCCTAACATATGCACCGTGGCCAGAAAATTGCAAATTACTTTAGTAATTCGAATCACTCCTACTAAAAAGTGTTCAGTGACGATTAGCTATGAAAACTACAATAAAACAAACTGATTCCGTTGATGAACAATGAAATTTTTCTCCTTACCAATGCAAGAAATACAATTGCAAAATTTCCAAAAAATACCCAATGATACGGCCACTTAGATAACTGCACACAAAAAAAGCCAAATCTCACTATAATAATTATGATAATAATATTTCTAGATTTTAAAATTTCACAATAATAAATATGATTATAATATTTTTAGCCACTCCTTACAGCAGTATTTAGAACATTCACTTATTCATGTTATTTGTGGCAAAGAAATAACTTAAATATCATAGTTATTCAGCAAAATGCCTGAAGCACATGACGGTGGAAACAATTCATTTCTCTTGAGTTTTGGATTGCCACTGCAATTGCAATCGATGGAAATGGCGAATACAACCCTTCAACTACTTGAAAAATTCCTTATTAAGAAGTTTTTGTGACTGCCTAGCAAGTGAAGACTTGCATAAATTTTTTACACTAGACTTTTTTAGATGGTACATCTTGGCATAATACCTATTGAAAATTGATATACTAACTATTTTGAATTTAAGAAGCTGGGAACATGATATTTTGTTAAGATCTAAATCAAAAAGAACTGATAATAATTCTACCTTCACCCAGCTCAGCATTGCCATAATAGGAGCGCTTCAACCTGTGCAAGCAAGCCCTACTACCCATACTCCAAGCGTGGTCTTTATGGCACAGTTTAAGTGATTGGCCAAGTGATCTTCTGGTCCAGTAGTCGAGCCCCCAAAGTATCATTGGAAGCCGACAGGAAGAGCATTCGGACAACAATCGGTCAGAAAAGTCTGACAATGTCAACGCCGTTCAAGCCTCCAGCGTGGGGATTATTGACGTAAAATTTTCGTTTTTTACATACATGTATATTATAGTTGTCCTGCATAAACAAACCAGAGTTGCAAGGTTTTTTTCCCAGGGGTGGCAAATACCAGTGGCATAAACAGGTAAAAAACGGCTTGGCAAAAACTATAAAAATGGGAAAGCTAATTAAAACTACAAAATTGGATTTTATGACACATGGAACGAAATCTAGACTACTGGAACGTGTATAACTGTATAACTATATACTATAAATACGTCGGCAATCTCAAGATTTAAGCTATTATGTGTAAAATCTGTAATCTACGGGGTTCTTTCGCATCTGAGCTACAACGCTTTGAGACTCTCATTTCCTTGATTAACTCATTATGAAATACATGATACAAGATTAAAATATATTCAGGTGCAAGCACTACATTTGTTTATTTAATAAATTATATTTCATTAAGATTTATGCAGGTGCGATATAATTTATCTGAATTAACATTACATGCAAGTGTGCTTTCTTCACTCAAATATATTTTTACGTATGTATTAAGTTACAGAGCATTTCGATTTTTGAATACTGATGCTGTGTGATATGTATTTAACTGTACATAAACTTTTATACATTTATGCAATTACACGCATGTGTAAATTGAAATACACCGTAGAGATTCAGTAGGGTTTATTGTCAAACGGGTTTCAGTACGCATGACGTACCATCCTCAGTGACAACTGACAAGTGACAAATACATTAAAGAATATATACAAGGAAAAGTATAATCAGACGAATCTCATTAACAATTTATGCGTTCAAACAAAATGTAAATAATGAAAATAAATGTAAATCTTCAGATTGAAGGTTGTTCATGAGAGGTGTGTGATCATCAATGTTAATGATTTAATAATCATCATTAACATTAATGATCACACACCTCTCATGAAAAACGATAACTACAGATCTGCTGCTTACAGGAGACACTCAATTGAAGTAAGAAAATGGTCTTTCGTTGGTCTTCTTTGTTCTCAGTAAGTTGATTGAAAATAGATACTAGTTCCGGGTATTTCATGTATTAGCTCGTTTCCAGGGAAAGTCGAGCTCTTGCTTCAGTTATTTGGCAGTTAAATAAGCCCTAGTACTTCAGAAACGGCTGATGTTTTACTTTGAATGAGAGCCGTGCATATATACTACTACAAAGAAAATTGATGAGAATTTCGTATCAAAAGGTTGAGGGAAGAAGACGGGAAAGCTTGAAGAGAGACGAATGGGGATGATTAAGGAGCTATAACCATGAACTAAGTAATTAACAGCTTAGAAAGGAGACATATTACTCATAACCCTATAACTAAGGAGGCTGATGACAGAATATTGAAGATAAGAAGACTATAGGTGAAGAAATAGAAAAGTAGAATAGAATATGAGGAATCAAAATGTATTATAAGAGAGTCATGGCTAATAATTGCAAAACTGGCAAGGGTAGAAATATAAGTGCTGACAAATGAAAAATCATGACAAATGAAATTGGAAAAATCAAGATAGCATTAATAGCTGAAATTTACTGAACATAAAGCCTTCAAATTATCGACTTTCTATGGAGTCAAGTGAAAGCTTATTGAGAGCTCACTTGAAAGCGTCAACAGCACTAGCAGATTGGAAATGCCTCCAAAAGAAGTTTATTCCTCAACCTTGCTGTTCTATGAAAGAAGCTCCTGAAATGCTCGATGCGAGGATCGGAGAAGAAGCATGGATTTGCGTAATCGTTTCCTCTTAAGTATCTGGTAAGAGGACATTGAGTAACAGAACCGAGTCCTTTTTTCCGTAATTTGGAGAAGAGTCTAGAAAGATGATGTTGTACAAAGCATGTATAGAAAAGACTGTGCAATAATTCTCAGTCATAACTAATGACTATCTGAAGACCATGATAACAGCGATAGAAGAGGGAAAGACAGGAGACTGCTCTACGGTGTCTGAGTGATGCCAAATTCGATGTGACATTGACACTATCTGTCAGCCGAATATCACTAATGAATCTCTATCTAACATTACAGTCAAGCATATCTGAATTGCTCCGAGGGCCTGATGACCAATTGTGTGAGCAAAGCTCCACCACAGGCTCTCTGAGTCTGTGATCATAGGATGAACCTGAGCCTTATAAATAATGAACAAATTCTTAGAATGAAGGATGTACGGGCTCGAAACAATACTCGTTTCTCGGGCTCGTTGGGAAGCTTGTTACTCAACCAGACTGAGAACTCAAACAGTGTCATAAAATGTGACTCGGTTGAAGCGACCGCAAGACCGAATTCTCTGTATGTTCGCATTATTCAATCAGACCTCGAGTGACATGAGAATGGAAAGCTAAATGTTCTACAGCGCTCGGTCAATACATTTGTGCATTCGCATTGTGCTATATGGATTTGCAATTCTACAGCGATACACTTATAATCAATAGATTAGTTTTGATGTGTGTATTATTAAAAGAAATGCGGTAAAACTGTCATATAGTAGTAGTCATAAAAAGCCGATACTACTGCAGTATCTAAATATTCCCAAACTTTCAACTACACAGGCCGCATCAGGGGATAGAAGCTTTCTAATACAACAGCACCGCCTATTCTTTGAACGAATGGCATTATGCTGTTTAAACGAAATTTCATTATGTTGAAAATCTGTCTGACTGCTTTTAGTACCAGCAGCTACATTTGATTTAAAAATACTCGTATCTAAAGTGTAACTAAGACCATTTAACGCTCGAAGTTAGTCTTTAATAACTACGAAGGGTTGGTAAGCGCTTTTCAAACTACGACTGGATAATAGGACTCCAAAACATGAATATCATACAATTTAAAAAGCGTATGCAATCTTAGTATTGTCAAGAGAAATATTTGAATTTATTCATCTTATCGGGTATTGGTTTCAAAGTGAGCAGAATCATCATCAAGAATTAACTTTAATAACTTAATAATCAAAGAACATGGTTAATCAAATAAGCACAGCAGCATGATAATATTTCATATTGATAGAGAAAACTGTATTTTGATCACGACGCTTTCAAACAGGGACTGCAATTCGTAATTGCCGAAATACCGGAAAATCAAAAACTTTTGGAATTGCAAAGAAAAGGTATTTATAAGCCTAGTTTATCGCGGGGATGGTCCGCCTCATTTTCACCCGCTGATGGTATCACACGTTTGAGCACCGAAATTAAAATTTGAAGTTCAGATGCTTTGAAAGCGCCGCAGGCGCAACCTCGAGGTTATTGACAGCGGAAATGGTGGAATTTTGATGCTTCTAAATCGCCGCAGGCGAAACCTCGAACCTTTTGGGAGTGTAAGCGATGTAAAATTAATGTTTCTGAAAGCGTCTCAGGCAAAACTTCCTGACTTCCTAAGAAATGTTATCTTACTAATAATAATGTCATGTTTTCCTAATAATAACGCGGAACGCAAGTAATAGTCCTACCTGTCTCATGATTTCGGTTCTTAGTTCGTTCCCAATTATGAATATTGTTCACAGATTGTTCAATATGTACTTAATCTACTGGTAAAAGTCTACATCATCAGTTAAAAGCATCGAATGATGAAATGAATGATTTATTCCAACATAACTCAGTAACATCTCGTCTTTTAATATACATGCAATTACCGGAAATGATAGTGTATTAAACTACGCTTATGGTATACTAAAAACAATTCGATAAACGTGATTTGTAGAGATAAAATCAGGTCAAAATACATCAGCATGTTTGAACAATATCAAAAATATGTACAGACAACATATTTCAGTCTTTGACTTTAAGATAACTTATCACAGATACTCCACGATCTATTTCAACATAAATCAATAACATCTTATCTTTAATGATATTTAATTACCCGGAAACAACAGTGTCAAAATACGCTTACGGTATACTAAAAAACAATTCGATAAACGTGGTTTGTAGAGATTTAATCAGGTGCAAAAACATATCAGCATGCTTGAACAATGCACAAACTACAGTTAGTGGGGGCTACATATTTCAGATTCGTCTTTGAACTTCAGATAACAATTCAGGACACTCCCTTCAGAATAAACTATCAAAAATATCTTAATCGTTATCAAGATACAATTAAACAGTTGATTGGTTATTCGTCGATCAGTCTTCAATAAAGCAAACCAATAGAAAATGGTTTCTGATTAATATTTTGATCTAATAACACAAAGCGTATCATAGAACGTCAATTTTTGGTAGCATAAGGTTAGGTCAAGCTTTTGAAAAGTTATTTCTATTTATCTTTTCGATTGATACAAAAAGATCATTTGAATCTATCATTTGATTGAAACGAACTAATAAACGCGTTTGGATCTTGAATAAGGATTAAGATATAAAATTAGAAACATAGTCCGTCAAGTTATCTTCGAAAGAAGGAAGAGATGTCTGATTGTTTCATTTTCTTGCTTTTTGGGGGACCTTCCATCAGAGAAGGGAAATTTTGAACAACAGGATCAGAAGCTTCAGCAGCATCAGCACCATCGGGAATGACTCTCTTCCTCTTTATTCTTGGTAGGTTGTGAAGTCGTCGCTTCTGATCGTTCAGGGTCCTGGATAAAATCTTCAAGGACAGTCGCCTCTCTTGAATAACCTTTCTGCGTTGTTCGACAGCAGCTTCAAGTTTTGCTCTGGCAGCGTCATTCAACTTGACTGCTGTTGCTTTACGCTCCCTTTCTCTTTTCTGATCTTCCACTCGAATTTTCCAGGCTTTTCGAATGTTGGAAAGGAGTTGTTTTTGAACTGGTGTTCGTTTGGGATCCTGGAGTCGAAATTGCTTCACACAATCTCCATACACCTTCTTACGGTACTGTGCCGTGATTGAGGCTGATATGCCGTCGATTTCAAGATTTGGACGGCTTTTAGTCTGAGTCACGTTCATGGCCGTGACACACACCCTCGATCGAAGGCCCAGTGAAGCATGTCAGGGCTGACCTAACTATTCTTCCAAAGCAAGGAAAGGCAGGCATGTTTGTGGTTGGATTCCTTAATGTAAGAACCGAATTCCACCATTGATCGATTGCCATTTGTTCTCCATTGGGCTCAGACTGCCGTGGAACGTCTTCCAAAGAAATGTAATGACGAGCTTCTGCTTTCGCCTGGCCGACTTCATCTTCACCTAACAGGGCGGTGGGCGCAAGCAAATCGACGAGTGAGTCCAGTTCCGCTGAAGTTCCATCCAGTTTACGGTTTTCGAGATTCAATCCTTGAAATGCAGTTAAAGAGTCACACGAAAAGGGGAGCTTTTTCATGAGGTATTGGACACATGATATCAAACCCTTCAATGCCTTCTCTTGCAAGCTACGAAGCCTTTCGTCATTTTTCCCGAAGCGTTTGACAGCTTGTAAGTCGGAAAATACGTTTTCGGTCGCGATGTGATTCTCTGCATTCCCAATTGAATTCTGATCTACTTTGTCGATCTTGCTTCCCTTGACGAAGTAAATGCTCAGTCTTCTCACAAGAAGGCGCAGACTGGGTAAAATGACGTGCATCAGTGGTTTTGAACTCTGAAGAAGTTTCACGTACTCGTCCAAAATTCGGTAAATTTGTTGATAATACTGCAAAAGCAGTAAGGTCTCCCGGCGAAGTGTAAACAGTTCTTTGACAATTTCTGAGCGCCTTGAGTTCATTGCTGATCCAGCCTTCGAATTCATCTTTGTCGAAGTTTTAGCTTTTGCGTCTTTCACTATTTCCAGGATTTTGCTCTGTCCTGCAGGTAAGACACCGAGTCGCTTGAAGATTCCGTGAATGATTGAATCTCTATTCACACCATCAAAGAAAGCAGAATAGAAGAGAGTCACTACATCGAGTTCCTTCAATAGTTATTCGACCAAAGGTAAAGAGGAAAGCCAACGATGACTCAAACAGTCACACCAATGATAGCACCTATCGTTTCAACAGCTTGATTGACACTTCCTTCTTGTCTGTCAACGTGGAGGTGATCGAGCAATGATTCGACTCGTTCATCGAAATGGCGAGTAAGTTTGGAAGAAGCGTTGTGGATTGTGTGGCAAACATCACCACCAGTGTCAATCAAAGATGGTATACGACGCCGTAAGCGTGTACAAACGCCGTTGTGAATTCCGCGCATCACATTGCAACTATCGCTGTGAATGGACACTAAATTGCTCAAAGGTATATCCAATTCGGTCAAAACATTCATAATTGCATTTTCAATGCTCTCAGCGTCCACAGCCTCAAGTTGGACACATCGCAAGTGTTCACAAAGTACCTTTCCTTCTGATTCGGAGAAGTAATTGACAAGTAATGCCAGAACACGTTGATTGCTGGTGGAAGTGCTCTCATCCACTGTCAAACTGAACTGAGATGATCTCAGAATTTCAGCAAGCTGGTTTTCCCAATACGTTTTCAGACCAATTGCTATCTTATAACTAGCTGCACTTGCACTGACAGACATCTGTTGAACAGCTGCAGGATCCTTCACAGCTTCTTTCACGAAAGCCACTAGATTTTCACAAAGTGAATTGGGAAGCCGATTTTCAGCTAAAAACGTCAAAAGCATGGCTTCCATATTTGTCTTTCTATCAGAAACACTGACAGTCTGATTAGAGGTCACAAGGGTCTCACCGCCACTAACACTACAACAAGCAATCGATTTCAAATTATCTTTGTGTTTGGCAGACTTTGCATGCTGTTCAAGACTACGAAATCCAGTACTTCCATAGTTAATGACTGAGTCACAGCACAGGACACACACGCATATCCCTGGAGTTAAAGTCTTTCTGCACCATCTCTCCACTAGTTCACCTCCTACTTCTTTATCCATCCATGGCCATCGAAACTTATTCTTCACTGTTGAATCATCAAATAATTCATCTCTCCGAATTTTCTTGTGAAACGCCATAAACCTGGAAGTGGAAATTGATTGTGTTACACAAAGTTGTTTCATAAAGTCATACATATAAATAATGCATTTATGCAAAACGATATTTTTGAACAATCATCACTTTACACGCACATAGTAGTGTCCTTTGTGATCTATACTTTTCTTTTTAATCAATAGTGTGAAAATGATCACTTTCTATCAGGATTTCGGAGTCGGAGTCCTATCATTTTGGCCGGAGTCGGAGTCTTATCAAACAGAAACTTTGTAGAAATTCGATTAACTTCCATAAACTTATCTGTGCGTAACAACAATTATACTCAGCAACAATAATCACCCCTATACTTTGAAGGGGGAAAGCTTAAGTTGGGCCTAATCAAAATAGCATAATCAAAGTTATCGAAATAGGCTACCGTACATTACAGTATGATAGATCGTAGTTGCTGTAATTTAAGCTTCGTCATGCGATGAAATCAACATTTCCTAATAATGTATGTGAAACTTTTGACTGAGTATACATGTATGCGTATAGTCTGATATGTTCATTAAATATATTGAAGATTGACAAATTCTGCGTTAAGATCTTTGATAAGTATGCCTATCTATATAGGAATTCATGATAGACTACATGTATTCCCTGTAGCTTTTCAGTATTTTGTAGTACACAATTATGTACAGTGCAAGTTACTTACTTCAAACCAGTTCCCCACTCAACATTTGCTGTACATGCTGTAACTCGAAGCAAAAACAAGAACGACCATGAGGCAACAAGGAACGAGTCCAACGAAATCGCATTTGAACAAAACATAAGTGAGAATGACAATTTTTCAAAGAAAAATTTATATTGAGTATCATAATTTCGGGATAAATGCCTGCATAAGACACAGGCTATATATAGGTACAGTACATCATCGCTTGTTTAAATATTTCTCGATCGGTCTTCATATTCATTCTTTACAGTCTAACGGTGACTCTTCTACCGGAATGATTCAATGAAGGGGTAAGAATTAGCATCCACGAGTAACGACGAGCAGTGGCAGTTCGCTAACTTCTTCGTTAGCTCAATAAAACTATCAATAAATCATAATAAGCCAAAGCCAATTAAGGACAGATGTACATGTATCTACATCACAAACACTAATACCAATTATGTGTGTCATCTTTCGAATTGGATTTCCTTGCATAAGGACTCAATATTGGGATTAGTGCATACTGTACGTACATTTACATATTCACGTATATTTACGTACATTCTAAACACTGACTAGATAAAGTTACCCCTACATCTACATGCACAAGTATATACAGATGAGACAATGAGAAAGAGTCAAACAATTACATTATAAAAGGTGGGAGACACTCTCATGGTTTACATTCTTTTAAAGCAAAACTGAAAAATTCAGATAAATTGATGAATTTTTATGTTCAGCCGAAAATCAAGCCTTACCCTACCCCCCTCTCTGAAAACATCATTTTTGAGCGAATCTCAGGACCCAACAAAAATCGTCCGAAAATACCGGATTTCCGGTTTTTACCGGAAAATTGCAGTCCCTGCTTTCAAAAGAAAGTTTGCAACACATAAACCGTAATAGCTCAAGAGAGAATTTCCCAGCATATAATCTATTTAAACATATGATTAAAGACACATCAATTTCATGTGAAGAAGATGTAAGTCAACATGCAACTTTTCATCGCTTGAGAAAGGTGTGTAACATGTTATCTCATACTTTGATAATAAAATGTCGTGTTTTAAAGCAACAAATTTACATTAGAACCGAGCTGAAATCAAGTCATAATTATCACACTCCTTATTTTTAGTAAGTGTACAGGTTGATAAAGGCAAGAACAAGAGGCAGGTATGACACAGGGAACATCAATGGATAGGCTTTACAATGAATTCACTACTTCACTGTCAACTTCGGTTCGTTAGATATAACACGAAAGAATACAACGTTCAGATGTTACACAACATTGAAATGGAAGAATGAACAACGCTGTTAAAACTACAAATTAAATCGATCCACAGTTGCAGGATTGTGTATATATTATCGATTGTTATCAAATCACAAAATCAGAAAATCAATCTTTTAAGAAAATGAGTTTAGAATCGACTGAAAATATTATTAACAGAATGAAGTTGTACAAAATCGAATAATAATTACAACTACTTGAGTGTACAACATACCAGCGACACGAGAGTATAGACAAAAGACTAATTGACTTTCAAATTAATGAACATAGTGTATTAGAACTCCTCGTTTATCAGAATGGAGTGTAGAAGTCAGAATCCTTCGATTTGAATTGAAGTCACATGATACATCAGATGGGACACTTCATTTCTTAAGAAATAAGTAGGTGACCACTAGCAGAGATAAGGATAAGATGGTGATAAGTGAGTGTGAATAATAATATGTTAAATCTACTGTCACATAACAAAGTCTATTCGATCGATCTATGGATTTCATATTGCCCTTTATTTTGATTCTGTCCTGCCGTTCTGGGCAATGGGCTGAGGACCCGACATTTTTCAACATTTAACGGAAGTTTGAGCAAAAATAATATCGATCGATATTCTTACAATTTCTATTTAGCACTGACCTTTCCTCACTAACAGGCACTTAGGATATCATCGCATCATATTGTTTCTTCGGATAATTGAATATTTCAAATCATCATCCACTTTATCTAATACATGAATTGCGGGCGCTTCAGGGGGCTTGTTGTTAATTAAGTTCCTCAAATGTTACATCACCGTTTTACTTCTGACGTTAAGAAAGCACAAGTGTTCTTAAAGCGACAAAAACATAATACGAAGTGATAGGCAAGCCAGGAGACCCACATTTGGATTAAAAATCGGATTTTGAAACGGTAGAAATGCATATTAATCCAATTTTTGACCACAATGAATAATCATGTAATCTACTAGCTTCAATATCTATCTATCATTTAACTCTTCTTTTTGACGCCTTTCTAGGGAATTAGAGAGCTATTTTGCTCATTCAGTGACATACTTCAAGTTAGCTTGAATAAAAGCAATACAAAAAATTTTTTAAGTTCAATTTTGACATGGGCTCTCCATCAACTCATTGGGAGAATTTTTTGAAATTTAACAAATCCACAAGCTGTCGGTAACCAGAATTTTAGCGCTCTCACACACTCAATATAATGTATTGATTAACTTAAAATCAGTTTTATCAGACGAAACCAACACATTGTGGTAAGTTTGTTTTCAGCACAACTGACTAGTAATATTCACGCGAACTACAACTACGTAGACTTTCTGAAAATACATTTCTTTTCTACACCACCTAACACATAAAAACATGCGTCCTATGAAACACACTATGACAGTTTACACACTTGATGCGAGATCAGCACTTAAGAATAGAAGTATTCAGGTAAGATATTCTACTTCAAGGCATTTAACACGTTGATCTGAATCTTGTTCATGATCATGTCAATTATGTCTTAATCACACTGAATTAGTATTTTCTTAGTCGAGAAGTTTTTGTTTTCCTTTTCAAAAACATAATGCACATCAGATCACAGTCTAGAGTCGCCTGAGCCGATGTTGAATTTCTCCTAATCATGCCATTGATGATAGAAGCACCTGGTTTGAACTAATTAGATTTAGCAAGATGTTGTAATTTATTTTAAGCAGCATTTGTTAGTATTGATTAGAAGGTTTTAAACCAAACTGCTAAACCAAAGTGTGGCAAAGTGATCTTATATTGAAAATTTTCACCGTTAAGACGACCTTATCAAGCAGATACAACGTTGAAAAGGAAGACATGAAAATTTAAAAATCAGTGATTGATTTTCTGTGCATCCCTCCCTGTTATTTATTGAAGGGCATAGTCTTCTGATTAGCACAGATTCTCGAAGGCGTAAGTTGATGGCATTGATATCTCTGTCAATCACTGCTACATCAATATCGGATTTACACAATTGGCGGTGTTTGTAAAAATCAAACTAAATTAAATTAAATTTCACAATTTACGGTGTTACCCAAAAACCCCAAAAAATGAAACAATGTACTTCCATCAATTGCAGAATTACAAATAAGAACATATGCCTTATTGAATTAGTAATTTATAAAATTGAATGTAAAAAACTGTAAGCATTTTTACATAGGAAGCACAATCAGATTTCTGCACACGCGAATCAGTAAACATCTTACTCACCATCATTCATCTGTTTACAAACACCTCCAATTGTGTAAATCCGATATTGATGTAGCAGTGATTGACAGAGATATCAATGCCATCAACTTACGCCTTCGAGAATCTGTGCTAATCAAAAGACTATGTCCTTCAATAAATAACAGGGAGGAATGCACAGAATATCAATCACTGATTTTTGAATTTTCAAGTCTTCCTTTTTAACGTTGTATCTGCTTGATAAGGCCGTCATGCCACATTTTATTTTAGCAGTTTGGTTTAAAACCTTTAAATCAGAACTAATTAGAGTTAGAACTAATTAAAAGAACCAAAGCCATTAATGTCATCGATCGGATCTCAACCGTATAACAGTGAAAAACAATGTGACTGGAAGGGAAGCATGGCTGGACATCGAATCTCTCCCTGCAATTGTTATAATAGAAGTCAGTGCACGATCTCTCCAGTCGCGATTTACCGAATTGCATTGTTTTCTTAAATTTTTGTACTTAGATTATCTAGAACTAAATATATGAAGAATGTTGAAGCTGCCGAACAGTCTATGTATCATATACTGCCCTGCATGAGAATTAGAAGGGCTTAATTTCTTTATCCGAGGATCATTTGTTAACATGTTAACTCTATACAACTGTAATGTTGAAAATCCAGCAGAACTGAGTTCCGATAAATTAATGATGAATTCATAATATGAGAAGTTACACAACATAAGATAAATTAATGAAAATTGTATCATGAATTGTTTTGTAAGGCAAAGACGGGACAGACTGACTGATACTTACAATACCAAGACCAACCTGTAAATTACAAGAAAGCAAAGCATAAAATGATTTTAGAACATGAATTATGATATAAACTTATTCGACACATATAGCAGGTATCTGAAGCATGGTATACAAATTATGTGTTGTTAATAGACCATATACCATTACAATGAGGAACATCAGGACATTTTGAGTTGGTATAGAATAACAAATACGTACATGTATATGTTAGATTGCAAACATGCAGAGATGAAAGATATAATGCGCTCGCATGTAGCTGACACAGCAAGTTGTTTTAATGCTCATAACAAATGGCATAAAATAATTATACAGCTAATAGACTATCAGTATCTCAAACAGCAAATTTAGAATAAAAAAATATCCTCTCTCACTAGTTAGGAGAAATCTATCGTACTTAGTTGATTAATCAACTGAAAGGTTCGCGTTTTGTTTGCTTGCATTGGAGTAATTTGAGAGAATCAATAATTTTCTTATTGGAGACCTTCTTCTTGACTAGAAGTGAATTTCAGTTAAATACTATAGACATGATGACATGCTAAATACATGCGTATAGCACAACATC
Source organism: Prostheceraeus crozeri (assembly GCA_907163375.1). Lineage (NCBI taxonomy): Eukaryota > Metazoa > Platyhelminthes > Polycladida > Euryleptidae > Prostheceraeus > Prostheceraeus crozeri. Next base: position 21,317 of record CAJQUW010001652.1, on the reverse strand, counting down.
TTAATTTATCAAATTTTTAGTATCAGTATTCAATTTATTCTCCATCATATAAAAATGATTTAATGCACACAAAAACCTGCGAGACAGTATATCTCTAAGGGAGCGAAGCTTTTGATGAAATTAGGATTGTAAATCATCTACAATATAGTTTAACAAAGTACTTCTTTCATAGAGCAACACTGTTTTGCTATTGAGAGTCAGCGATTCAACTTTGAATTGAACATGCGTCCTCCTCTAATAATACGAATTTTCGTCCGCGTTTGTGATGCATGATTGAGAATTGTAATTTCTCTATGCGACTAAGTAACATGTTGCTGAAGGAAAATGAGCAAGTATGCGTCAGTTGCGTCATCCATTATTACTGCTTTCCATGTAATACAAAAGTAGCTGCAGTCGACATCATGTAAATTTAAGACAATTGACTGAATGAGCATTCATTTGAGTATCTGTAAAATTGCTTACAAGCTGAATAATGAAAAAATGCCACAGTCTTCGATGGTTTGACCAAAGATTGAGGATTGAGTGTAGACTGAATTGATCTTCACTGAAAATATGAATATATGGCAACGATGTATTCGAGTTGCTGATCAAAAGAACGTTCCAACTTTGAAAACCAATTGTGACATGACAAAGTTGCGTTCAAACTTCGCATATGCATGCATATCATATGACAAATGCTTCACTTTTACATTTCGCTATTATTTTCGCCGTTGTATTCATTTTTTATAATTTTTCTCGGAATTTTTCAACTTGAAAAACATGGGATTATGTGCAGTAGCATTTTTAGCTCTCTAGGGGGGGGGGAGGTTAATGTCAATAACATCTGCATTTCATAGAGCTAGCTACACATCCGCTATTTTGTTATTCAAGCAGCCTAATGCTACAGAAAACTTCAGCGTTGCCTGTTTAGGAATATAGTGGGATGATTTTTGCACACTATTTTTCTCTTGCCACAATAAGCCTTTAAAGTTGGGTCTTTCCCTTGTGTTCACCGTGTATATGCCTCGGCGTTTAATTTCCCACTTATGAGCACAGCTTAACTTATCTTGCTATATACGTCGTATAAAATTAAAACATGAAGACGGTAAATTATATTTCTGTTCACCCATAAATTGCCTTCTGTATGTGTCTGCGAATCATAGAAGAGATTTTCCAGGAATCCAGAGTGCAATTCCGAACTAACAAAACTCAATAATCAAAGACACAAAAAAGTAATATGAACGCTTTGACTTCTATTTTGACATGAGAAAACTCCCCAGCTAAAATATCACACCGCCGTGTTTTGACATAAGAGTAAAATTTATTTTGATGGAAGGTAGATTCAAGCATTGAATTAATCTATCAAATTCAAGGCTCTTAAGTCGCTAAATGCAAATTAAAACGCAAATTCAAATGAGAAAGTATAGGTAATAGCGAACAGCAAAGGAGATTTCAGCTTTGAATATTAATATCCTTTTCATCTAATCGTGGACAAAGCATCTTTGAGGACATTAGATTTGATTTATAAATGGTCTGTGACATTCAAAAAAGCTCCGAAAAGTTTCCTAAAATCTTGAAACATAATTCAGAACCATCAAATTATAGATTTCCAACTACTGTAATATGAAGCACTGACATTTAACGAGCTTGGTTTTTTCAGATTAGTAGAGCTTTCCAGCAATGTTCAGAGACCAGTATCAGCAACACAACTAAAATTTATTTGACTTATCACAGATTTTTATACTCACCATAACTGACAGTAGCTCTGACTTGCTTCACAATATTGGGTAATTTTCCAGTTTGTATGCCAACTGTTATAGAGACCGTTGACAACGGAGTTCCGGTCATGGTACTGACTATGATTGGAACAGCTATCGTAGGATTTGTTTCAGAAGCTAGACTTCGAGCTGTCGTTAGTTTGAATGAATCACCGGTCGGTAACGATTCCAAGTTAAAGGGTGGGTTGCTTGTCCATACTGGCGACGTTCTGTCTTTCGAATATGTGTATTTCCCCGTCGGGCTAAAAGAGAAATAATCATAATATGTTTAATTTCAACACCGCTTGTCTATCTAATATGAAGAATCTCAAGAACAAAAACGTCCTTAGGTTCTTTCTGGTTGATTATAATTAACAAAGTTGTCAGGTAAAATCAACAATAAGATAATAATCACAATCACAAGCCTTATTACGAAATGCCAGAAGCATAACGTTTGAGTTCCAAACTATTTTCTAGTTGATACAAACTAATTCTAGTTAAGATTTGCATTTAGCGAATCTCAAATTTACCCGGGCATGGCTGCAACTTTAAATAGGGAGTAGTGTCGATGTTGAGAGATGTAAATTAGGCCTGCAGATGATTACTAATATTGGATGAAATGGCAGCTATTCAGGTCTGTTCATATTTTTCAACTGAGGATGTAACTCAATATTTAGTTACTCTATTTACATATTCTTTTTGGCACAGAGAACGCATTTCCTTCAGATAAGTCTTCTTACATATCAAATCGCACGCAATATCTGACTGTCAACAAATAAAAGTATTTGAGGTTCAATTTCAGTCAATAATTACAACGTTCGAATGGTGACCCACAGTCACATTCATAGGTCATCAGGATCAAGAATCGAGCTCCGAGGATCTGAGGCATGTAATTACATTATTCGCTAGCACTCTTTCTTTTACACTTTACACATTTATTTTACAAAAGTTTCTTGTAAATTTTTACTTTGTTGATTTATACTTAATAATTTTCATTTCTTTGAGTTTTTTAGTTTTTTATTTACTTATTTTTTTGTACAACTTCATTATTCCATTGTAATCGTATTTCGCTAATGAGTTTTAGCAGTTAATCTTTCAGGATTTATTACCTTTTTGATTTGCACTTTGATATTTGCTAGTTTAGTTTATTTTCTATATTAAGGTAACCAGCAACATGAATGATTTTCTTAATTTTGATAATCTCCTCTCCCATCTGCAGTGAAATAGGTAATTGATAGTATCTTCTGTCGTGTACAGATTAAGCATGTCATAAGTGTTTGCGAATTAAGACTAGACAGGATGGGGTGCACACCGGTCCTCTTGTGTGCTCTTGAGAGGTAGATTAAATTCTATGAATAGTTAGTCACCAACAGGTCCATTAATAGCAAATCTAGTTCCCTATTTCATTTTCTTCATGGAGTGGTTCCAGATAACATGTTGTAGGTCGATTCTATCAAGTTCTACACTTACACTGCAGTTTCGCATGTATTTTATATTTTTTTCCTTCAAAGTTCATTACAGATTTGTTATTTTGAACAGTACGTCTAATGTTAGTATATTTTAGTAGTTAACTGAGATTCCTAGAGGATGATGATTTTCACATGAATATGAAGTTTACATGGCTGCAAGCCTAATAAAGGAATTGTGTTAATGTTGAGAGATGTAAAATAGGCCTGTTCATGATGCAATTCCTGTTCGTTTCCATTTTCAGATGAGGATGCAACTCAATCTATCTAATTTTCATTGTGCGTTTGCAAAAAAACAACTGATATCGCTGCACACAGGAAACACCGTGAAACTGTGATACTCAAGAATTCGTTATCAGCCGGATTGCTCTGGAAAATAGAAGAATAGAATATTTCGTCCGAATCCTACAATGAAATACGGCTCAACTACAAAATTTAAACAAATCATCATTTTGTCAAGGATTACCAAAATACTTGAAAAGATCCTGGTTTGGGGATTTTTCGCTTCCTACCTTGGAAGTATAGGAAATCAATAAAAGTTTAAGAAATCTATCAACTACAACTGCAACTTTTACTACCATCTTTGATAATAATCAAGTCTCCAGATCGTACGACTCGGACGCTTGTTTTGAAACTGCCCTTTTGACATTTTCGATATTAGTCGTACCTTTGATAGCATTAGTCATCGCATGCTTGTGCGAAAGTTTGGAAATTTGTCTTTTCTTTTAGTCTCGTAACGGTCAGGTGAAGGTACCGAAAGGTGATGTGACTGCCTGAGATTCGAGTGGATAGATGTGTTAAAGTGACCAACCGGAATCCAAGAAATACAGGACAGTGCACTTAAAGAAATTTGACAGGCTCAATTAGGGCTAGGACATTCAAAACTGACTGGACTGAATATCTACACCATCCGCACAGCAGTTTGACATCCGAAGTCATTGAAACGCAATCACAGAATTTTTTTCAGTCCTCCATTTATCATGGCCTATTTGGCCATGTGCAAGTTAAACAATGAATATCATATGTCCTACTTTTGAAATGTTTCATCTTTCTCAAGCCGAGGAGCTAAACAAGGAGGGGGATTAATTCTTATAGTCAGAGCTAACACTACTTATTTAACTAGAAATCAAACAATTTCCGGTTTTCGTAGGAATGCATAAGTAATTCATTTTGCTTTAGACAAACGTCTTATCACATAAAGCAAATGACATTGTTGTTAATGGTTAAAATCATCAACCATGCTTGGCATTGCTTGCCTAAGAAGTTGTCTTGGTAGTGCATAGACGATACAGACAGAAAAGACTTAACCGATATATCTCATTCGTAATGTTAAAGCGCTTAACATGAGTGAATTTTTAGCCAACTATTGTCTCTGAAAGACAATGGGCTGCCAAGAAAAGCTGCTTGCGTGGTATGTTATTACACAGCAAGAGATGAACTATTCAAAACAGATACTTCCATATATGGTGACATGAAACTCTATCCATTGCACAATTGACCAACTATTTCCTGTATTATCCGTAACTAAAATCTGGGCCCTTTAAGTATGGAATGTTAACAAAAAAACACTCAGAATCCTTCTGGAACCAGTCACTTTTATCTTGCTATCCCATTCCATTAAATACAGAAGAACTTCAGACATTTTCAAAAAGTAGGATGAAGATCAGCAGGCGAGAGATTCTAAGCATGCAAAACTTTCGGAAAGTTTTCTCAATATCCATTTTCGCTGCTATTGCAAGCTCAACATTGCATGCAGCCTTATATTACAAAATCATTGAACAGAAGGCATGCAAACAAATACCGGTCACAATAGGTCTTCTTGAGGAAAAACCTATTGCCTGACTGAAAGACATATGCGCAACTATGATAAACTTGTAATCGGATATCTTCTTACTGTCAACAAACTTTCCAGATATGAAGTCGCGATCAATATGAAGCACATATCTCTACAAAAACTAATGCGAGAACACCACGACAGAGCATTTCCCGTTATAAAATCCTTTTACAGGGGCACTCAACATGCCTTTCTCTGTTCTTTACTATGGATTAAAGTTCAACGCTCTGATCATCACATCGGTGGCTGTCATTAAAAGGGCTTGAACTTAAGCAAAGTCAGAAACGGCACGGCATTGCTTCAAGAGGGTGGACTTTCATGCGATCAGTGGTGACGACCTATCAGTTTGCGAAGATGAGAAGAGCAACACTGTGAACGAATAGCTGTGTTACCGAGAAGAGAACACTTTGTGTAGCGATGAACACGAAGCTGACGATTCCATCACGCGAGAAATTTTCGCGAAAAGGTGAAGCCTAAGTGATGAAGAGGAAAAGACCTGTCGATCAGGCGATCCAGAAACTGTGGTCGCAGCAAAGGCAACCAGTGCGTACTACAACCGCAAGTCGGGTCGCTGTAGAATGGTAATGATGCAGTTCTAGCTTGTGTAAGGCAGAATCCAAGACACGACCACCAAACTGGACGCTAATTCATACATCGATGGACTTTTTTTTGAAGATAAGGTAATTCTCTGCTCTTTAATGTCGCAGCTGATTTTCCGGATTATGTGAATCAAGAAATACAAATATGTTCGTTTTATCTTACTATTTAGTTTCAACATCTGTCAAACAGCTTGATAAAGGTCTGACAGAAGAACATTTCATATTTCATCAAAATAATCGAGCAACACAAAGCATAGGTTTAGATACTTTAAATATCTTGGGAAAACGGAAACATGTATAACATTGAATAGCTATGTCGTTTGCGCAAAATTGTCCAGTCCGGAACTTATCAGACACGCCAAATATAATTGGGGCAGAGGCTTTGTCGGAGTTCGACTGTACGTTGAAAATGCATTCATGAGAAATAAATGACGTAAAGGAATAACCACATGCTTTCATTTATAACAAGCGAACTGCGAAGCTCAAGAAGTATCATGACTTGCAGGAGCATCAGTGCAGGAAATATAGAATGCAAGCACCGGCGCAGTTAATACACGCACATTACAAAACAGTGTGGTCGTAGCAACGCCGCACCAGAGATTCCTAGTTGACTCATCTTCGTCAACTATGGTTCCAACGATGTACACTACCTGTACCCTGTACCGGTATTCCATTGTTTTACGATGGAAAATCGCTTATAACTCACGTGGCAGATAATGTTTGTGGTGTGACGGTAGTACCGACACTTGCCGTGGCACTGACATAGGGAGTAGCGGTTGTCGGGAAAGTTGGCGTCTCAGGAACATCGGTCACTGTCAACGTAAAGGTAGTTGTAGCAGTCCGATACTTCCAAATAGTATCTCTAGCTGTGACGACGGCCATTACACGAGCAGGGCCAGTTCCAGTTGTCAACTTTTCGCGATCCAGAGATTTTATTAGCAGCAATCGCGCCTGTATCGACACAATGAGAAATGCTAGGATTTAATTTGTAGCTTGGCATAATCTCTATAATTCTATAGAAATGCAACTGCACAGTCATAAATCTAAGATCATACAGACAATAGAATTTTGTTCTAAAAAAGTCATTGCTGCAGATGTTGCTATATGTCGTCTTTTATTGATAGGAAATATTTGGTGCAGTTCACGGTACTTTATTCAGTAATTTTATTGTCAATTCAATGCTTCCACATTGCCAGCCTGTTTTAAGAAACTTTTGTAAATGAAAAGGCCATTTACTCGGTGGAAATTTTTATGATAAATAAATGTTATCAACAGCTGGGCCTCTAATTTCTATCTTGATTAAAAACTGTTGAATAATGCTGCAGAATAGAGAATTACATTTTACTACATCTAAAATTAACCTGACATTCGACTGGACTTGCAAAAGCTAACCCAGCATTCTAGATGTACTTCTCTCTCTATCTTCAACAGGATATCATAATGACTTCGAAAGCATCAAATAAACTATCTTCAAGACATCCCCACATATTCTATATAAAGTTCCTAGAAATTGTATCAGTTCTTTTTTTTCTACTCAAATCTGGGCTTGGCGTCGAATCGAATCCAATCTTAGTGCAGGATAGTAACGGCAAACTAGATTCGACACCTAAAACCAGATTTGAATAGAAAGGAGGAAATGGCATTTTGCCGATGCCCTATCTCTCGGAGATATTTTCTCATTTATTGATAATGCTTCAAAAGTCTAACTGCTGGTTGAATAATCTTCTTTTGGACAGTTGTCCATTTATGGATTTTTTCATTTTCTATGGTTTAATCTCAATGATCAAACTTACAAGTGTATTGCAGCTAAAAATATTGTCACTTGAATTTTAATCCTGATGAAATGGAAAATGTCTAGATGTTTGAGTTCAACAATAATCTAATTATATGTTTGACTTTCAACGTAATGTTATGAAGATTTAAAGCTACTTACAATTTCTAGGATCACATTTTTCTGATGCACGTGTTCCTGTTAATCAACAGATGTAGCACAAGTCTTATGCGCGGCTGGTTTTACTGTGGACATGCATTTAAAAAAAATAGTAAAAGTTGAGTGAAATGACATTAAGCTTGGATAAATACACAAATTATGTCATGCTAGATCATATTGACACTTCTGATAACTCCATAACTACAAGGATGGCTCTTCATGCAACTGTAACACGCAAAATGATTTGTTTAGTATTTATGTTTTCTCTAGTATACAGTGCGTGTATATCCCTCGTTTTCACTATCCCGATAATGTGGACTATCCATGATATCAGGATCAAAATATTTCCAGGTTTACATAATCATTAGTATGTGCGTGTTTGGATTCAATATGCATTATGATGCTTCCGAAAATGGAGAAACATGTTTAAACATTTCCATTAAGTAAGTAACCATATAAGTGAACTTTCTGCAGCAATTATACCGAATCCACTACTTGATGCTGCCTGTTTATACAGAGTCGAACATGATTTAATATAAAAGTGCAAACGCAGAAATTATGCTAATGGCAAATTTAATTGTGATTTTCCTAGCTGTGCAGTTGAAACGGAGATGGTAAGCGGTGTGGAACTTAAAGAAATAAACGCTGGATCATTTTCGGCCCATGATTGATATTATCCATATATGACACACGTAGAAATATACACAAGTCCCTAAGTTAAAGATTGAAGGTTTTGAAAAAAATTTGATATAAGTCCCTAAGTCTAAAAGCATCAATATTCAGTTCTGCATTTCTCTCAGGAAATCATGCAGAGAACAATCATCACATTAAAATTTTAAAGATCGATTTTATGTAATTACCTGTGTAGCGTTGATTGTCTGCAGTTCCAGTCCAGGATTGGATCCTGTATTGAATGTTGGATTTAATGAAATCACGAACGATCTGTCATTAACATCCGTATCATTAACATTAAACGTTGCCAGTAAGATAGGTGTTGCCAAGACCGCAGGAGTTCCGGCCGTTTCTGGTACAGAACTTTTATCTACTGTAGTATAAATCATCGGTTTATGACTGTCGCCTGGGTCTGGAGTAATTGTAACATTACAGACTTCAGAAATGCCAGCAGCATTTTTTACTGTCACAACTATTGTTCTAGCAGAATCAGGCAAAGCATCAACTAAGAATAATCCTCCTCCATCCAAAGCGGGGATGTCCTTGATTCCGAAGTGAACTTTATCGGCTAGGTTTTTGAGAGAATATCTGCAATAAAGAATCAGTAAATGAACCATCTTCAACTGTATATTTGAAATAACAAATTTGCAACTAAGTTGATTTCCGGATGTCATCATTCAAGCTTATCAGTATACTGCAGATAAACGACAAAAAACTGAATGAATTTTTTTGAACATGTATGTGACAAGCTAGAAATCGGCATTAGAATTCTACTTAGGCATTCTGTAACATAGTTGCTAAGCACGGCTGATGTTCACAAATTTCAATTTTTTTGTCAGATAGGATGCGAAAAGCGGAATATATTTCTTTTATCCTGAGCCGAATACCTTTGACTGAGTGTCAGTTTTGAATTGCATCCATGCCATGGAAGGATCTGTAAAACTCTGTTTCATGTGAACAGGCCGCAATAACTGAATACTTTTCAAATAAAACCACGGTACTTTGGCTGATTTAATTGTTTAGAGTCACAAATTCATTGTAATACAAGTCAAATTCCCTTTGAGCACTATCTTTCGGGCTTACGTCAGTTGACAATGAAATCCACACTTCCAAATTTTTGAATTTCTTTGACAAAAAGCGTAGAAACTCATCTAACAGATACAAAATAATAATACAGATACAATAATCATTAATTCTTTAAATATGGAAGCAAGATAATATTAGCACATCATTGATATGCTGAACAGAAGACATTAGATCTAACCAACATAGAAATCTGGACTTCAGAATGTAACCATGATTAAAATACGCTGCGCGCATTCATCTACAAGATTCAAGGAGCCTACTGATTCAAGGAAATTAATTGGAGTTGCATGAGTTGTCATGACCATGAGGCATTAAAAGATAACTCTTATCGAATCTAAGGTCATTAAAAGTCTTTCAAAGTCACGGACACTCCCCTACGAGTTAATCTACAATTCACGTTTTAATGAAGTAAGTCCAAATCACCTTTTACTTCTCGTGAGTCGTGAGCAGCAATACCTGACAAATTGATATCTAAAATTGTGATTTTTCCTGGAGCTTTAAGTCGACTAAAGATAACAGCTTTTATTCCATCCACACTGACTCTAATTTGAGCCAATACTAAATAATAAAACACTTTGCACGCGAGATTATATAAAAAAATGCCTCCCGGATTTGAAGCTAATGATTGATCCACGAATTTCTACGTCGTTAAAATTACTCGCTTTATTACTTATATTTCAACATTTCTTGTATTTTCCCACTGTTCATACAAAAAGGGTGCTTAGTATTCAAGTATTGCCGCATTAGGCAAGTCTTTTCTAGTATTGAATCCAAGAATTCCGTCAAACTTTTGGAATTAAAATCTTCAAAATATGACTTTTACAGTAATTGTTTGCTGATTTGCATGCGCATCATAGACAAGCATGAAACATTGCATGTTCATCAATCACAAAAAAGAAATCAAGATAATTTTTAAAATGCGTGAAATGATAGATATCCGAATCGTTCCTGAAGAGGTTGCCTGACAAACTGCGCAAATTTACAATGACAATGAGAGTGTGAACGTAGTCATCATTATCACAATAATCAAGACAATAATAATACACACACCCCGGTCCGGAAAAAAATTTAGTTCGAAAAAAATGCAATTCATTTCCGTTTGCACCATCGTGTAGAGCAGGTCGCGAGTACTTGAAAAAATATAGTATACGAAATAATCCATCGAGCTAATCAAAAGTTATTGATACTTATTGATTTTTTATTGATTTTTTCTAATTTTTGCGAAATAAAACTGATTTGCTGCATTGTTAAAAAAATGCAATCAAATTATTTTATATTAGCTTGTTTAGGACGCCAAGGACAACGCGGAAATCAAGTTTGCTGAAAAATTGATCGAGCTAATCAAAAGATATTTACATTTATTGATATTTTTTCATCGATTTTTGAGCTATTTTATGAAAAAATTGATTTAAGTCACTGAAATCAAAATGCAATCCAATTTTATTCACACTAATTTGTCCAGTACGCTCTGGAGAATACAAAAGTCAAGTTTGCTGAAAAATTGATCGAGCTAATCAAAAGTTAATTACATTTATTGATTTTTTCATCGATTTTTGAGCTATTTTATGATTTAGTTTACTATTCAGAATGCAGTAACTTGTTTTATTGGCAGCCATTCCCCCATGGGTAAAACGTTCGTGAAGTTGATGAATGTATCCCCTTATCATTTTCCATTGTTTTTGCTATCATCAACTTTACTCGTGCTACGATGCCACCTGATTAGCATGAAGTCGCATATCTTAAAAACAGATCTCTGTATCAGTGTGTGTGTGTGATCTTCAACAATATCAAATACAATACTCTCGTATGCAGCGCTCATCGACAAGCGAAACTCGCAGTCCTTAACTGACGACAGCAAACTTTCTTTGTTGTTATGTAATAACAAATGATCGTAATTGTTGCGTAATCACGGACGAATAAACATTGCAAACAGTGTTCATTGTAAACAATTTGCAAGTGCAGTCTATGTTACAATCAAGGGCGAAATCTCTGAACTTTTGATAATAATCTGCTTACCTCTTGCTAAAGTAACTATAATTTTTCCAGTTAAACGATGAGTCACAGGGTCTCTGCTCCAACTCACGAAGAGGCACGATATTTAGTATGCCTGATCTGTGGAGAAAAGGGATCAGCTAAAATTTCTCCTGGTCTAATAGAAACCATTAGAGAAAAGCTCCTTCCTCGATATGATCCTTCCGATCCCTTTCTACCCTATGCTGTTTGCTCCACTCATCAGAAAGCTCTCTATGAGATGAGACGTGGGAGCACTGATAGGAAATGCGAGCTCCAGGACCTCAACAAATACTACTCGAGTTCTGCGCACTGGACGCGAGGTTCCTGCGATACTAAGAGCTGCATCATCTGCTCTACTGCGAGGACCAATTCCGTTGGGAAAAGTGGCTCTACAACAGCAAATAGGAGAGGTAGACCACCAACAAAAGAAGATTACATTCCAACCAAGGTGTGCCCATCTTGCTTCGGGCCTCAAGCCAAAGGAATTGCTCACAGATGTTCCCGCACATCGAAATTGGAAAACACGCTGACAAGCTTTTCCCCAAAATCAAAGGAAAAGTTATGTAGTACAATCCTCAAGGATCGCAGCAGGCAAGAAGGGTCACTGCACCGAATTCCCTTGGCAACAACAAGTGGCAAGAATCTTGAGGTGTCTCTGTTCCGTGAGCCGTGGTCAGATGAAGAAGTCATGTCCTCCGAAGAATTATGCAGACTTCAAGTTGGCACAAACCTATCAGGTAAGTTTCTCTCGGTTACAAATTTCATCTGTAACAGATAAATTCATTTTCAATGAAAAAAAACAAAGAAGCAAAGTAATAAGTCAAAGTAAAGCAAAACAGACATATTTTCACTTTTCATTTCAGGAAATCAAGTTAGCGCCATCGCTTCGACAATACACAGAAGATTTGGACGCAAGTCTGTTGAGTCATATTCGCGTGAGAAACTGGCGGAAATGGGTAGACAAATGGAGGACCATTTCCATGTAATAGATGGAGTATTTTTTGAGTCAACCGGCTCTAGTATGGTCAAAATAATCGAACGACCAGTTGTCATAGCAAAAGACTGCAATGATGTTATTGATAAAATTCTTGCGGCAAGAGAGATAGATCCATCAGACTGCTTGATAAAAATTGGAGTCGATGGGGGTCAGGGCTTTTTTAAGATTTGTCTTTCGATATGTGATTCCACGGGAGAGGCAGAAACACAGTATGGAGCTGCGGCTGGTGGTGTAAAGGGTCTGATAATTCTCGCGATGATTCCTAACATAAGTGAGACCTATGCTAATGTGGCGACCGTATTTGAGGACATCAACATCCCATTCAACCACACCTTCTTGTGCACCGATCTCAAGTTGGGAAACTTGATCGTTGGGATCGGGGCACATAGCTCAACATACCCATGTTGTTATTGCGAAAGCTCTCCAAGAGACCAGTGGATCACGGCTCCATTGCGCACCTTCAGGAGAATTCGGAAGCTGGAATCTCGCAGAAATGCTATGGAGAAGGGAGGAGTCGGACCATCAGACCCTCGTTTTTTCAAGAGTGTGCAACATGAGCCACTCATTGATTGCAGTGACGACACTAAAGTCTTGGAGAGAGTACCACCTCCGGAGCTCCATCCATCTATTAATGGGAGTAGTCAATCATGTTTACAGACAAATGCACCAGGTACGTCTAATTATTATAGAACTGAAAACTTGATAATCATGTCTATTTATTTGCAGGTATGGAGTGATGTGGACAGGTGGCCAACAAGTCTGCACTTGAATAAAACTGGCTACCACGGTGGGGATTTCATTGGTGGTGACTGTATGAAACTTTTACGCAACGTGGATATGTTGGCCAGCATGTGCCCACTGCCGATTGTACCCTTCGTGGAATCTCTTCGCAATTTTCATCAAGTTGTTGTGTCTTGCTTTGGCATGAAGCTACATCCCAATTTTCGTGAGCATCTGGCTAGATTCACAACCAGCCATCGTGACCTCGGCATCAGTGTTACTCCAAAAGTGCATATAGTAACTGCACATGTAGGTGATTTTTGTGAGCAAGTGAACTCTGGCTTGGGCCCTTATTCGGAACAAGCTTCCGAAAGTGTGAACGCAGTTTTCCAGAATTTCTCGGCTAAGCGACTTGTCAAAAACATTGACAATCCTACATATTCTGACTCATTATTGAAATCGGTGGTTGAGTTTAACAGCAAGCATATTTGAATCTTTCCGTTAACATTGTTCAGATATTGCAATTCGCTTTAAAAACTGATTTCTTAATTAACATTTCCTCAAACATTTTTGATATGCAGATGAGTGTTCTACTTTTCTTTGACTATATAGTCACTGGTTAACGATTCAAAGGTTTCAGTGTAAATACGACAAATTTGATTTGGTTCATGACATCAAAAATTTCTGTGAGATGAATAAATAGGCTATATTACTCAAGGAGCAATTTTTGATCGAATGATTCATAATAAATGGTTATATATTAAAGAATATTTCATGCAAATACGCCTCACTTGAAAAAAACGGGCATGTATTGCTGATATCATCGACTTATTACTATTGCTCCCAATATGGCTGCATTAAATCAAACATTTTCTAAAAGTTATAAGAAAGAAATTTTCAATAGTTGTCAATAACATCAGCTCGTCAAATACATTCCTACACTGACTTCTTTCCTGCTTATACTCAAAACTTGACAACATGAATAAAATTGGATTGCATTTAACTTTAACAACTTACATCAAAAAATGCTTAAAAAATGCAAAAAAATCAATAAAAAATCATTAATGTAATTAACTTTTGATTAGCTCGATCAATTTTTCAGCAAACTTGACTTTTGTATTCTCCAGAGCGTACTGGACAAATTAGTGTGAATAAAATTGGATTGCATTTTGATTTCAGTGACTTAAATCAATTTTTTCATAAAATAGCTCAAAAATCGATGAAAAAATATCAATAAATGTAAATATCTTTTGATTAGCTCGATCAATTTTTCAGCAAAAATGATTTCCGCGTTGTCCTTGGCGTCCTAAACACGCTACTATAAAAAAATTTGATTGCATTTTTTTAAACAATGTAGCAAATCAGAGTAATGGGCAAAAGACCGTTCCAGGACACCCCCGACATAAATTCATGAATTTTGACCCTTTTTCAGGTTTTTAAGACCTAAATTCCTAAATTTAGTCCATTTAAAAAGTACCATTTTTTTGAAAAATCGGTATTTTTAAAAACGACTAAATTCATGAATTTTGGTCATTTTTTCAGGTTATGAAGACCTAAATTCATAAATTTAGGCGTTTTTAAAAATACCCAATTTTTCAAATTTTTCAAAATCTCAAATTTGTGAATTACAATTTTCACCCCCAAAATCATGACCGTTCCAGGACACCGAAAAAATCATAAAAGTTAAGAATCTCAAATTTGTGAATTACAGTTCGTGATGAGATATCTTTTTCCTCTTACTCATCGACATAACTGACAATCGCACTTGACAATTGCTCTCGTGATGCGGCCAATTGACTGAGTGATCTGATGTCTATTCATTGTCTTTGTTCATCCGTATTATATAATATGTATATCATGCCATGACACTGTTTGGTTGGACAACACAATTAAAACTTTTACGGAGCAGCGTGACTTCTTCCTCTCTCTCTCGATCCTGTCTGTTACAGGAATATTGTATTCACAATGACATGCATTCTTTAAAACAATTGTTTGTCTTTAATGAGAATAATTCCCGTATGCTTTTAATAGAATGACCTTGAACGCTAATGGAAATTTACACCAGAACCAGTTTTGTAGCCACAAAATGTGTCAGAATGTTTGTCGACATGGCTGCCGATAAAAATGCCGACATGGTTCGACAATTGGTGTATTTTTCCATTCAAAATAATGTCGCATGAATTATTGTTATGGAAACTAAAAGGAAGAGAAATGCTCATTCATTAATTCATCCTCTCTCTCATATGTCTATTGTGTTTGGATTCTTTTGTTCTTATAGTGTGAATTAGATTTCACAACCCGCATTGAAGGGGAAATTAACGTATTATTTGCGCTTGAAGGTTGTTACTTTAAAAGGATGTGCAGTTTATTGAATTTACTTTCTTGCAGTTGTCTGTTTGTGCTGTTATTTTGTAATGGTAGGAAATCAAGAACGCGATTTACGGTTGGAAACGAAAAAGCGGAGACTTACTGACATAACAAGACAGATAGCCAGACTCCAACCACGGAGTAAAATATTTTCTCACATAAATATGAATGAAATTTTTCATAATCTGGGTGACTCACATGTCAATTATGCAATTGATAAAAGAATATTGAACTTAATAGAACGCAGACAGCAGGCGTACATTTCATTGCATTACATTTCAAGAGGAAGATGAAGTTTTAATTGAAGAAACTCGTCAACGACCATCGTCCAACGTCCATTTAATCCACCAAGTTATGAACAGGTTCTTTTACAAATGAAGGAAGAACGCACAGCGCAACAACCAACACATGCGTCGCCCTCACATGCATCGCCATCAGGAGAAAACTGAATTCATTCTTCAAGGGAAATAGTGATTTATTTGATGCTATTATTGTTTCATCTCCCAAAGTGCTATTGAATTTGTTGTATTATTTTAGTAAATCATCACACCGTGTCAGCAAGTTATACATTTTTATTTCATTTAAAATGAATGGTGAAAATCCGTCAGCTACACGTCACTTATCTCCTTCTGTGGGACTGAGTAATATAGGTGATATATGTCCTCAGGTTAATAACATGACTGTGTTCTTAAAATTATATGGGAAGCAAACAACTACAAATTTTGATCTAAAGAAAATTGCTAATCAATTAGGAATAAAGAGTTTTCACATATTGATGAGAAATGAATTGCAGTTGATTAAAGATGTGCGAAGCACTAACTCTGTTAATAAACTGATTCCTTACAAATGTACCTTTCTAATTTAGATTAAATTAAATCATTTCAAAATCGAATAAGTAGTAAGGAAAGTCATCATTATGCGATAGGTTTTTAACTCGATACCCCTTCTGACTTCTAGGGGTCCCTATAAGAAATTTTTCTATTATAAAATGAGCAACATAAATGAGTTTTTAAAATTATATGGAACGCAAACAACTACAAATTTTGATCTAAAGAAAATCGCAAATCAATTGGGGATAAAGAATTTTCACATATTGATAAGGGTTGAATTACAATTGATCAAAAATAAGCCAACTATAAATTTCATAACAAATATTCATACGTCAGATGAAAAAGGAGTACATTGGTCTGCAGGTACGTCTAATAAAAATGGAGATAATTACTATTTCGACTCTTATGGATTGCCTCCAACAAATGAAGTCAAAGAATTACTTGGCAATGGAACTTATAATACATTTCAAATTCAAAAACCGGGAACTACTTATTGTGGTCAATTACAGGAATTACAGGAAGGAGTACCATTTCTAGATATTGAAGGAGTACCATTTCTAGATATTATGTTAGAATTGAATTCAATCCCGAAACGTTAGTTCCAATAATAATAATGATAATTAAAAATCAAGCGAAGCTAGCTAGCTAAAGCGGCACCTAAAGATTAAAGCTCGCTTCGTTGTAATTCATTTTGATAAAATCGGCCTCTGATATCTTCATCATCTAAATCTTTGATTTCGTAAGTAATCGGATAAGTTTGATTTATTTTACAAACTTCAAATATTTCTTTAGTCCAGTAGCCAACAAAGCCTTTTTCATATTTATTTTTATGCCTAAATATTCTAACTCTATCTCCAATCTTAAATTTCGGCTTAAGTTTCTGCAAATTCGGATTACTTTCATTCGAATAATTATTTTTAAATATTTTCTTTCGTATTAAATCAGGTTCGTCAGAAGCATTCTTTGGAGTTTCTTCAATACCTGAATGAACTTTATTATTGTACTCTTCTACAACTCCTGGTAATATCTTCAACCATTTCTGATTTCCTTGCTGAGTAAATTTCTTAAAAATTTTATTTTTCAACGATCTATTGAAACGCTCTATTACTACAGCCTTTCCTGCATTTTCTGTGGAATAAACTAAATCAAATAGTGGCCTAACATTTCGATTGTAAAACTCAGACCCTTTATCAACAAACAATTTCCTTGGCTTTCTCTTACTTTCTTTAAAGATTTCTTCAAACGGATATTTAACTGATAGACCACTTTTATTTTTTAAAGGCTTTACCCAAGCGTATCGTGTATATAAATCTATAACGGTCAATGCGTATTTATAATCTTTTTCATTCGGCATATGAATAAGATCAGCACTCCAAATATCATCTTTATTAAATACCTTTACTTTCAATAAATATTTAGGCCTTCTATATTCTTTATGAATTTCAGACGCATAGGTTCGAGCGTTGCTCTCAGACAGCTTTGCTGTCGTTTCAGTGTTATGAGTTTTGTCTAAACCCTGACCGAATAATATTTTAGCTTGTAAAGCTTTCTTAACAAACATTCTTTCAATTCTTTCTCTAAATGTAGGATTTTGAATACTATCTAATTCTTGTATCATCTTCTTATCAGCTGCATGTCGAGAACTTAGGCCATGATTTCGATAAGCTAAATCATGTCTGAAAGCTGCTTCATCTACTCTGTTTATTGGTTCTTCACCTGGTTTTGGATTATTATTCTCATCTAGTCTTATATCTAATCGAGTTCCTGGACCGGTATATGAATGACCAGGAAGATGTTTTTCTTTTGAATATTTACTCCAAATAAATCCAGGAAAGTTTTCTAATGTTTTTTGTATGTCACCTCCGCTGTGCAGACGATCGGTGTGCTAGCAATTTGAGGTTTTATGTACTTTTAAGAGATAATTCAATAAATCTAAATTAGCAATTTTTAATTTAATTAAAGTTTCGGAATTTGTAGAATTCCTTTTTAAAGATTAAAAAAAATTTAAAAGATAAAATAAAAGTTTTACCGAATCGGACCAAAGGTCCTGAGGTTATTACCTTATCATACTAGGACTTAGATATATTCCAGAACCATCTTTAGTTTCTTCAATTTCTATTAAATCATCAACATGGTGGAGAATGTTTTTAAGAACTCGTTTTCCTTCATCAACCAAATTTAATTTACTAATAAAATTATCTACTATTCCGTCACCCCTAGCAACTTTCTCTAACTCTATTATGACGTTTTTGTTCTTCTAATGCTGCCTTCTCTGATTTATTTTTATTTACTGCTTGGACAATACCAGCTGTCCCACCTGCAACACTTCCTGCTGCTGCTATGCCACCTACTATTAGTGGAATCAATGGGAGAATCCCGCCATTCTTTTCTTCTTGTAATTGAATATTCTCTATCATTGGTTTACTTATGTAATACTTTTTTTTGTTAATCGTAATAGTTTTAGGGGTATTTTTGTCAATGATGTTACGTAGTTTTAATTCAACAGTTTTATTATAATTATTACTTTTCGCTTGCGACATTTTTAATAAAAAGTTCTAAGTAAAGAATTTTTAATCTATTTTAGTTATCAAAAAATTTTAAGTTAAGAATTTTTAATCTATTCTAGTTTTCAAAAATTTTAAGTTAAGACTTTTTAATCTATTCCAGTTATGAAAAAATTTTAAGTTATCAAAAATTTTAAGTTAACAAGAATTTTAATTAACCTATCCTAGCCATCTTTCCATTAAGAATTTCAATAGAATATTTTACATCTTCTAGCAATAAACCATAAGCCATCAATGAAGTTGTGGAATCTTTTTTTCAATATTAATTGTTACATCACAACCAGTCTTGATAATATCTTCAGATTTTGCA
This sequence comes from Prostheceraeus crozeri, assembly GCA_907163375.1. Lineage (NCBI taxonomy): Eukaryota > Metazoa > Platyhelminthes > Polycladida > Euryleptidae > Prostheceraeus > Prostheceraeus crozeri. Next base: position 2,193 of record CAJQUW010001652.1, on the reverse strand, counting down.
CTTAAATCGAAACAGAAAACAGGATATAAATGTCTCCAATCTCCAGGAGTTAATTGTGGTTCAACTCCAAATTCTATACAAAGATTTCTTTAAGCATCATATCCTTCCATAAATTGATTATTGGTATCATCGAATCTTAATGGATCAATTGGATATCGGGTTTGATTTAATGAAACTTGTAAACTTCGAATTGTATTAATATGAAAAAGATTATTGTTCTTATCAAAACTTGGAGAATTATTTCTTTGAAAAGTTAGTAATAAATATCTTGGAGTATTCGCAGTTCTAGTAAAATGCCAGTTAAATCTTTGTTCGGAAAAAGTTACTGAACTCGCAGTACGCTTCATAAAACTTACTGGAATTGGTTTGTTAGTATTTAATCTTTTTGCAATAGCTGTTTCAATCTCTAAACTAGGAGTAATATGCTTAATCCACCATTCAAAACTATCAATTTTTAAATATGCTTTTTTTCCAGTCTTACCAAAAAAGATTAATTCATTATTTGCTGTGCGATGAATTATTAATTTAAATTTTAATTGATATGATATTTTTTCATAATCTAAATATCCGAATAATGGAGACAATGACCAATTAACTGTCTGTTTACTTTTGTTAAATTCACGTCTTTCTTTATATGCAGTATTGTTTGTTTTATTTAAATGTTTTGCAATATTTTCTACACCTTTCGCAATTCCTGCTGCATCTGTTCCAGCGTGAGTTAAATCATCAACAATTATACCATCATTAGTATCAGGAAACCAACCTTCGATTTCATGCTTTTTATTATTTTCACCAATTGTTACAAATCTAAGCATTGTATCAATTACACCTGGAGAATCACTTATTGTTTCTATATTTTGAGTTGCAACATCTAAACGCATTTGTGTAAATAATCTTGGAAAGAAATTATTCTCTAATGCAATATTATCGGTATCTGGTAATGGTGTTGTAAAATTGGCATCACTATAAAGAATATTCACAGTGTAAAAACGAATCGGGTAAATATAAATAACTTTGCTGATTATCAACTTCAAAGATTAAATCTCCTCCAGTATTTACTCTACTGGAAGATCCGGGATTCATAGCAATTCTTATATAGTCATTCTTTTTTGATTGTAACTGACGAACGGAGGATCATCTAATCTAAATTTATTTTCGATAAGCGAAGACATTTTTATAAAAAATAATTTGACTTTTTGTTTTTCTCACACACAGAAAAAAATTTACTAAAAAATTTTTACTAAAATATAATTTTAGAATTTTGCTAGACCATTACCTCTTATTTCTTCAATTGAAGGAACCGTAGATTCCATGGGTACGCCTGATTTCTTCTTGTGTTCACCATAAGACGGAGCTCCGCTCCTCAAGGTTTCACCCCCCACAGCTATGTTAGCAATTTAGTTTTTTGTTTCCTCTGAAAGTTTTCTTTAATTTTTTTAGTTCTTCAGAATCATTCTTAAGTTTACGAATAGTTTCTAGTTGTTTTAATTCGTTTTGAGACTTAACAGCATTTGATATTGTACTAGCTGTACTACCTATAGCAGCTGCTCCTTTAGCAGCAGATGTAATCAAATTTTTATTATTTTTAATTAAGTTAACGATACTTCCTATGCAGAAAAGATGCCAGCCCCTTCTTTTTGAATTGTTTCTACACTGTCATAATGGTAAACAGATTTCATAGATGGTTCATGAGCAATTTTTTGATTTGAAGCAAAATGTTTAAGATTGTGTTTATAAATTATAGGCATTTTTTAAGATTAAATTTGACTTTTGGGAAAAATATTTACGTTAAGATTTACGTGCGTCATCGGCTAAAGCCTCTGAACAAAGTTCTATCAAGATCTACGTTTGTGAATAGACAACAACTTCTAGATAACTTTATTAATTTTCCGTTGCACGTTATCTATTGCGGCAAGTAGCGTGTGATGTACTTTAATTTCTTTTCTATTAACTTGCATTTTCTGCTGATTAATCTTCAACGCCGTTTTAAGAGCATTCACTTAATTTTAAGAACATCTAATTGTCTTTTAACAGCATCTAACTGTTCTTTATTTTCTTTAGAGTTTTCTTGTAAATTTTTCTTTAATTCATTTTCTAAATTATTTTTAAGAGTTTTCATTTTATCAACTTTTTGATTAAGTGAGTTTACTTCATTTATTATTCTATTCATCTTTTTCATTTGTTGAGTAATTT
>CAJQUW010001651.1:0-16407 GCA_907163375.1 Prostheceraeus crozeri | reverse complement strand
GAATAAAATAAACCATAATGTCCATTAACACCAAAGTCATTTATTTATTATTCCAATATATTTTTATTTTTAATCAAATTATTACTTTTTTTTTCAGTCATTCATAATCAACATTTCATTTCATATTATTATCTTAATCTTTATTTTATTATTCCCATATCATATAATATAATTTTCTTCATTCTCATTTATTTTTATTAAATTCATCATTCGCCACTCTTCCTAATCCACATTTCATTCTCAATTAATCTTCTTCGCACCTACCATCATTTCAATTACAATTTTATATTCATTCGATAGATATAATTATTATTTAAAATCCCACTCTGTCAAATCTCTTATTTAATTCTAATTCTTCTTTATTACAACCAAACAATCATTTTTCATTAACCTCTTATTTTTAACTTTTCTATACGATGTCATTTCGATTATTGTAATTAAATTCAATCTTCTATTCCATATTTATTCACCTAATTATTATTCCCATATCTAATTATATAATATTTATAATTCGATTCATACCATTATATATTAAATTTAATATTAATACCCATTTTACAATCAAATCCATAATATATTTTCAAATTATATCAAACTATTAACAGTTCTATAAGTATCTCGTACAATTTATTATCATTTACTAATACCCTCACTAATCCCCATTATATATACTTTCCCAATTCTAATATCATTAATTAATGATTATCTAATAACGAGAAGTATTTCTATAATGTCATCTATAAATCACCATTTTCATTAAACATTACATTATAGTACATCGTAATTCATATAATATAATCATTTTCTACATATCCGAATCAATTAATACTCAATTTACATCATTCATATCCTTTAAAAAGCCATATTTATCAAATTTAATCTAAATATTATATATATCTAATATATATATTACACATATCAATTTTATAATCTCAAATGTATGAATTATATAATTACAATATAAAACTAGGTTTTCATTAGACATTATAACATATCTACTTCCGTAATGTCAAATATTGTACCATCAATAATGAATGCATTTATATTAATTCAACTATATTTAAAACCGTATATCCTATTCAAGTCAATCTAAATCAAGTTCATTAATAAAACGATATAAACTAAAACATTTCAATTATAAACTTCTTCCAATCACAACTTAATCATAATATTCATCAATATTATCATAATTCAATTAATTAATCAATATCCATAACTATTACAATATCTTAAATATATATCTAAAATTAATACAAATAATTAAATATATAAAAAACACTATCAACATAACTCCAAATTAACAAATACCAACTCTTCAACAAATACACAACACAAATACAATCAACATACTAACAATCATCAAACTCATCAAATAAAATACAAAACCCTTAAAAAATCATATCTCCATCTCCATACAACATACTATCCCGCCCCTACGCTTCAATACCCTAAATACCCCAACCAACATCATACAAAACTCACAACAAACATCCCTAACCACCTATTACAATCAAACCACCATCACTAACAAAACAAAATTATAAACAACTTCAACTCACAAACCACAACAACGCACACCACTCACAACATTACATACACCATTCATGAACCGAAAACCATATAGGAAATAACATCAAAATCACACATCACCCCCAACAACCAAACAAAAAACCCACATTAATACCCCCAAACAACACACCCCACCCAACCACAAGTTTTCAATCCAAACCACATTAACCAACAAAACCCACACGAACACCAAAACTACATACAAGCACACCACAATATCAGACACCACAACATCCCCCCCTACCACACAACACCCCCACCACAGCCCACCAAATCACAACATCCCCTAAACACCACCCCCCCCCAAAACCCAAAACGCACCACCCACACTCACCACACATATACAACACACACGTTCCCTCCCCAGACCCCATCACACACAACCACAATACCAACTCCCACACCAACAATCCCAAACTAACACCCCCAACAACCAACAAAACAACACCACCACAACCAAAAACAACCACCACAACAAACACAACACATACAACAACCAACACCCACACAAACACCACAAATCTCACCCACACACAAACCCACAAAAACACCCCACCCACCAAACACCATAATAACAACCAACACAAACACTCCCAAACGCCAACCACACAAACCCCACACCAAACACAACAAACACCACAAACCCACACCAACCAACCACAACCACACCCACAAAAACAAACACACAACCCCCACCAACCACAACCACAACAACCACACCCAAACACACCAAACCACCAACCCACCACAACCCAAACACACAACACAAACACACAACCAACCAAACACAACCACCCAACCACCAAAACACCCAACCAAAAACAACAACCACACCACAACACCAAACACCAATCAAACCCAACACACCAACAACAAAAACCAAACACCCACCCAACACCAACACAACACAAACCACCACAACAACACCAAACAACCCCACCAACAACCAACCCCCACCACACAACACTCAACCAACACACCAACACCACCCAACACCCACCATCACACCTCACAATCACCCACCACCACCAAACAAACACACAAAACCCACAACCCAAACCACCACCACAACCCACCCAACCCAAACAAACAAACCCAACACAACACCACACACAACACAACACCCACCCCCACAAACCAACACCCCACACCCCACCACAACCAACCACCAACAACCCACAACACCACAACCACCACCCCACAACCACACAACCCACCCAACACACCCACCACCAACAACACCCACACCCACACCAACACCACACCAACACACCAAAACCCACCAAACCACCCCACCACCCACCAAACAACCCCCACCCAACACACCAAACCACAACCCAACCCCCCCAACCACAACCACCACAACCAAAAAACACCCCACACCCAACCCCCACAACCACCACCCAACACCCACAACAACCACCACCCAACACCACCACCAAACCACCCCACAACCAAAACCCCAACACAAACCCACCCAACACCCACCACAAACCAACACCCACAAACCCACAACCAACACCCCACAACACCCACAACCACCCAACCCCACCACCAACCAACCCACACCAAACACCACCCCACAACACCCACCCCAACCACCAAACCAACCACCCCACCCAAACCCAACACACCACCCACAACACCAACACCACACCCCCACCCACAACACCAAACCCCACCCACCACCAACCACACCCCACCACAACCCCAACCAACACACCCACAAACACCCACAACCACCAACCACCCCCACCAAACCACAACACCACACCCCACACAACACCCAACACCACACCCCAACCCAACAAACACCCACACAACCCACACCCAACCCCCCACCCACACCAACACCACCCACCCCACAACCAACCCAAACACCCCACCACCAACCCCACCACAACCAACACCCACCACCAACCACCACCCACACCCAACACCCCACCAAACCACCCAACACACCACCACAACACCACCCCACCACCACCCCACACAACCCACACACCCCCACAACCAAACACCCACCAACCCACCAACCACACCACCACCCCAAACCCCACCAACACCCACAACACCCACCCACAACCCACCACCCCCAACACCAACACCACCCCCAACCACAACAACACCACACCCACCACACCAACACCCCACCCAACAACACCCACAACAACCCAACACAACCCCACCCACCCCACAACCACACCCACCACCCACAACCCAAACACAAACACCCCACCACCAAACACCACCACAACCACACCCACAACCAAACCACACCCCCAACCCACAAACCCCACCAAACAACCACAACACCCACACACCCACCACCCACCCCCACAACCAACACAACAACCACCACACCACCCCACCACAACCCACAAACCACCCCACAACCCAACACCCACACAACCAACCCCCAACCAACCACCACACCACCCAACCCAAACCACCACACCACAACACCCCACCCACCAACAACACCACCACCAACCACACACCCCACACCCCCCCCACCACCCAACACCCAACCACCACCCCACACACAACCCCACCCACCACACCAACACCACAACACCAACCCCACACCCACCCCACACAACCCCAACCACACCACACCCAACACACACCCCCACCCCAACCAACACCACCAACCAACACACACCACACCCACCCCACACCAACCCCCACCAAAACACCACCCACACCCCAACCACCAACCACCCCACACCACCACCCACCCAACCACCCCCACACCCACCACACCAACACCCACACACCCACCAAACCACACCAACACCCCCCACACCCACACCAACACCACCCACAACCCCCAAAACCCCCACCCACCAACCCACACCCACCCCCACAACACACCCACACCAACACCCCACACCACCCCACAACACACCCAAACACCAACCACCCCCACAACCAAACCAACCACCCCACCAAAACACAACCACCAAACACAACCCACACCCACACCACAACCACCCCACACAACCAACCCACAACCACCACAACCCCCCCACCACCACACCCAACCCACCCACCAAACACACCCAACCACCACCAAACACCCCACCCAACCACCAACAACCCACCACCCACCAACACACCCAACACACCCACACCCCAACAAACCACCCACACAACACAACACACCCCAACACCCACCCCACACACCCAACCACCCACACCACACAACACCACCACACCCCCACCCACAACACCACAACCCAAACCACCCACCAACCCCCACAACCAACCCACACCCAACCACAAACACCACCCCACAACCCACCCAACCCCACACCCACCCACCCAACCAACACCCACAACCCACCCCCCACCAACACACCCCACACCCAACAACCCACCACCAACCCCACCACCCAACAAACAACCCACCACAACACCAACCCCACAACCACCCACCCACCACCCACAAACCACAACCACCACAACCACCAAACCCACCCCACCACAACCCACACAAAAACCACACACCACCCAACACCACAACCCCACCACAACCACCCCCCACACCACCCCCACCAACACACACCAACAACCCCACCAACCACCCAACACCCCACCAACACCACACCACCCAACCCCACCACAACCACACAACACCCACCACAACCACCCCACCACCAACACCACCCAACACCCCACCCAACACCCAACAACCAACCACCCACCACCCCCACCAACCAACACAAACCCACACCCCAACACACCCACCCCCAACCCACCCACCAACACACCCACCCCACCACCCACAACCCACCCCAACAACCCACAACACACCCCACAACACCCAACACCAAAAACCACACAACCCACCACCAACCACAACACCCACCAACCCCCCAAACCACACCCACCCACAACCACCACCAACCCCCCCAACCACACCCACCAACCCACACACCCCACCAACCACCCACCACACCCCCACCACACACCCACCAACAAAACCCACAACCCCACACCCCACCCAAAACCCCACACCCAACACACCACCCACACACAAACACAACCCCCACCAACCACAACCCACCCCACCACCCAAACCCACAACCACCCCACCACACCCCACAACACACCAACACACCCAACCACAACCCAACACCACCACAACCCACACAAACCCCCCACACCACAAACACCAACCCCCACACCCCACCCACCACCCCCAACCCAAAACCAACCCAAACCACCCACCCACAACAACCACCCCACAACACCCCCCACCCCACCACACACACCCAACACCACCCAAACCACCCACCACACCCACCACCACCAAACACCCCCCCACAACACCACAACCAACACAACCCCACACCACACCCAACCCCACAACACACCAACCCCCACCAAACACCACCCACACCCCACAACCACCCCAAACACCACCAACCCACCAACACCCCACAACCAACCACCCCCACCACCCACAACCACCCACCAACACCCCACCAACCCCACACCAACATCACCCCACCACAAACACCCACAACACACACCCACACCCCAACACAACCCACCCCCCAACCACCCCACCAACCACAACCCACCAACAACCACCCAACCACACCAACCAACCCACCACCCCACCAACCACAAACCAAAACCCCCACAACACCCCACCCAACACACCCACACCAACACAACCAACCAAACCCCCAACACACCACCCAACACCCCAACCAACCACCAAAACCACACAAACCCAACCCCCAAACCAACCCCCCAAAAACCAACCACCACAAACCAACCCACACCCAACCAAACCAAAAACTCACACCACCCAACACACCAACACCCCACTACCCTCACACCACACCCAAATTCCCATACCACCAACCAATCACAAAACAACCCCAAACCCAAGCCCCAAAAAAACCCCATAAAAACAAACCCACCCTCCAAGCCCCCAACCCCCAACAAAACACCACACAAACCCCACACAAACACCCCCCAATCCCGATACAGATCCAACCAAGCCCCACTACCGAAATAAATCCAAGCCTCCAATATTGCTACCTATCCACACGAGGTCCCCGCGCCTCAACAGCACTATCCTCTAAGTTGATTTCCATAAACGGTTTAGACTAGTTACACTTCGTGTCGTAAGTATTATTCATCAATGGTTTATCATAATTTGATTTCAATCTTCGAAATAAGTATATTTGGAACATCACAAAGTCTCCCTGTGTTTTTTCTGCCTGAGATTTTTTAACTAACTTCACGTTTTCATCCAATTACTAGCTATGTATACGCAATCGACTGCGATGCAGTAAAGTATATTATTGTGGGGGTCGGATCAGAGCTTGTTCACTACCGAAGAGAAGAAGTTCCTGGTGTGTTGCATGTGGAGTGCAAGGGTAGGCCATCTCATTTCCCATTTCATATTCACATTTCATCATTTATTCTTCCCCCTCTGCATTCCACATCCGAAAACGATATGGTGACGAGCTTGGACCTGCTTTAGCTGCATTTAGAACAGTAGGCCCTTAAGAGGGGGCTCATGGGGCGTTCTCACCGCTCCGTCCACGCGACAACTACTGTCTCTATCCACGACTACTGCAAAACTTCTGAAAAGGAAAAAGAATGGTGGAGATTAGAATGCGGTAAGGAAATGTCATGTATGAAGTAAGCTAGCTGGGAAGCTTTCTTCCGGACTTTTCGGACGGCGAAGTCCTCAAGATCGCCGGTGATGTCCATGTTCATATGGAGACATCGGACTCCGTCGACCTCGTAGCATTTCTGCGTCTGATTGGGATCGCTAGTGATCGTTGGGGCGTCACACACATTTTTTTCGAAGAGGGGAAGATGGACTTCATACACTCCTATTTTTCTACACTTCTCACGCTCATGCAATCGCTGAACTTCCGACAACAACTGTCTGTTCATCACCTTCGTCTCTTCCACGTCCTTCACCACACCTGGCATCCGCTCTACTTCATTCGTCTCACACATCAACTCCGACTCTAAGCGCTCAACTGCCTTCACTCGCCTCATCATTCACTCCTTTCCTTCAACCACTCCTGCTCCTTCACTCGCATCTCCTCCAACTCCTCTCTCATCACCTTCATACCATCAACCTTAGCCTTCAGCTCTTCATTCTCCTTCAAAACCTTTCTATTCACACTCTCCATACCCATCATGCGATCCTTCAACCTCACAAATGCCTCTGTATCATGCGCCTCTTTCCTAGGCGATGATGCTGCCAACGACTTTCCCACTTCCTGACTCTCCCTGTTTTTCTTTTCCTGAGCGTCCCACTCTTCCTTCAAATCACCTATATCCCCAAACAATTCTTCCTTCACCGCATCCAAGCCAACCTCATCAGTCTTAATAATTTTCGCTTTCAACTCCACTTCCTCAGTCGCATGCTCATCACTCTTCTCAGACATTCCCTTCGCAATCGAAGCTACATCCTTATCATTCTCCTCCATTCCCAACAGTATCCCCTCAAACCATGACTTAAACCCCTTCTCCCCGATGTTCCCAGTCTCACACTGCAAATGCGCCTTCAGAAACTCTGCCTCAACCCCCATCGCACATATCCGACAAGACACACACAGCCTCAACATCACCTTCCTCTGATGGCCAATCGTCCCCTCTTTAGCTTTTAGATGCTTCTTCAGGTCGCTGCCTCGTGCGATGCGGCCACAAATGCATTTGCCGACGAGCATCCTAGCATTGCACTCCTTAGTCATTGTAAAGATTATGTGAAGATAGGGCAAAATTTGATAGCAAGTGTTTATAGGATACTACTTGCTGATATGCATTGAAAGACTAAGTCACCAAACATTTGATAGCAAACGTTGGAATAAAATCGTCAACCAAATTTACAGAGTATAATTCCTAGCTTTATCCAAAACCCAAAGTTTGATAGCAAACCTTGTCAGAGCACTCACCGTTCGTCTTGCAACTTGAAACAGGAATGAAGTTGAGAGAGAAGACGCGGTTTATATACCCAATGAGCACAAAGCCATGATTCAGACCTTCCTTTTCTGGCCATGCGTTTGACATGACAACAGCGGTTTTACCAAACATGGGCATCGGCAGTCACCATGCTTTCAGTAACCAACTCCCAACACAAAGACTGGTTACCCTATGACGCGAAAAAGTTTGACGTCAATGCCTGCAGTAACCCTCTCATTTTTACTAAGTTACAATGACAAGCAATAAACGTTTCCAACCCTCAGTTACGGTGGCTAGACGAGATTTCACAAGGGCCTGATAGCAAGCCAGCAACCCTTTAGGTGTTAAGCTCTTGAATCCGTTAAAAGCATTACTCAGAGGGGATCTTATCCCAGCTCCAAGGCCTCGACCCACAAATCCAACCTCGGGCGGACAGAGCGTGCGTCATGTCACTGTGTTGGTATCCGGGCCCCGATTTTGACATAAAAACCGGTGGAGTTGTTTATAAAAAGAAACATCCCAAGTCGTTGCCTTGACCAGCTTGATGGCAAGCCGTGATTCACAAGCGCTTTGCAATGGAGATGTTTAGCAGCCACCCATGACAAGATAGCTAAGACTCAACCGATTGGCGTTCAAAGTGCTACGTTGAGAACTGTGTCAAATGGCCAACTTGAGTTGCCCCAGAGGTTTCGGTCTAAAATATGACACACTCCCTTGCCACACTTATCACTACAGCATCATCCGCCGTCCCGAAGGAACACCCCGTCTCAAGGAACACCCTCCCTCATGCCGAAATACGGCCTTTCTCACCCCAAAACGTCCAAAACTCACCTTTTTCTAACTCTGTCGTTCCTAGATTCCTACCCTTGCCGGAGAGTTCTTCTTTCCTTCCTTCCAGGGGGGAGGGAACGGTTTCCTCATCTCAGACCCATCCCTTCATCACATCCTTGGCGACTTCCTTCCAGAGGAGGGGCTGAGTCAGCATGATGACTCATCGTTGCTCATTTTGCGCTTGATTTTGTCACGGGCTCACTACTGACAAAGTTTTTTATTAGGAGATTCTAGCGAAGTGTTTGGTAATTAGACTAATTGCGTAATTCACATTAACGAAATCTCGCGACTAGTTCCATTGTTCACGTGCTTTGATTTTGCGTTGATACTCGCCGTTAGTTAAAAATTCATGTTTCTGGAATGCTTCGTTCCATTAATTTGTTTGCCGTGGTGAAGTTAGAATCAGAAATGCATCTTTTTTGGACATGGTCTGCTGTGCTCTTAATTCACTTACTTTTGACGTGACTCGGTGTGTGACTACCTTCTAGCATGTTTTTGAATCTGAATCGAATGGTTTCTCGCGGCAGCTGTAATTAATTCGGTCGTAAAATTTCAAGTCTATGTCATTGAAATTTAGAATTTCACTGTCTGGTATTTTAATAGTAAATGAATCTCAGGGGACTGAAATGTGATAAGTAGTAAAAACTGTGCCCTACTTTGATAGGGATAGGTACATGGATGGGTACATGTAAAATTCAGTGTTATCAATAGGAACATGGATAGGTACATGCATGATTCTGAGTTATGAATAGGAACGTGTATGACATCTGTTTTACTGGATAGGTACATGTGTTTGGTACACTCGGTTGAGTACATTGTGTTTCGGAACGTCTATGAGCGAACTTGTGTGACTTGGTTCTGAGTACTTGGGTACGTACCGATAGACGTCCGTTGTTTGATTTTGAATGAGTTTGCTCAATTGCGACTATTGTGACTATTGCAACCATTGTAATCAAGATGACAGTCACATTGATTTTCCTTTTTACGTAGACAAACTATGCTATAAATATGAGATAGTTGTTTGATGACATACATAATGATGACTAGTATCCCAACGTCCTGGGTTGTCGCAAGAGACCTTGGATATTCGTTCAAAGCTATAGAAACTGTAACAAATCTCAGTGAAAATATCAACGCTGGTGATTTAGTTGATCGACTAATGGATCTAGATGAGCATGCTATGAATCACAATTTGGATCGTAGATGGATAGAGGATTTCTCCATGCTACACTGCAATGATAGTGAAATTAGGAGGATCAAATTGGAACGATATGGAAAGAAGGAGACATTTGACAGTGTTTTAATAAAAAGTTCTCCCAATAAAAGTGACTTCAGAAGGAAATTAGAAGAAGAGACATTTAAATTATTATGTGAACGGAACTGCGTTAAATGTTTTAAACAGGAACGATCCCTTCTCTTTTTACCATGTTCTCATAGCGTTATGTGTTCTACATGATATGTACCCTTTGAAACTTCATTTTGTCCCCTTTGTGATCAAGAAATATCTTCAACAGTCACTGTATATCGTGCATGATGAGTCATCATGCACGTCTGTGATTGGTCACTATTGTGTCTTTGTGTGGCTTTTCTATATAAGGAGGACATTGTACCGTTCTATTTCAAGCATAATTTGAGGCTAATACAATGTCAATCAGCATGTCGTTCACCACCAACATTCCCATTTCAATAATTTACTGAAGTCAACTCATCACTGGCAATGTGTTCTATTCTGCCGTAAATATAACTGGCTATAAAGCGGATTTGGTGGATCTGATGGAGGAAATAGTGAAGTATTTCCGCTGCGGAGAGGACGTTGTGGTGCAGAGAATGTTAATGAGAGTCGTGAACAACGCTCTTACACGAGTTGCAAGATTTTGGCTCAATGAAGTATTTCGCCCACTAGCTCAAACTGAGATTGTACCGGAATACTCTCGCTGTTGCTGCAGCAGTATCCAACGGAAACACAACACATGTCTCCATGACATTATCACCTCCAGCTACTTTGACGAGAAGGGTGAAAATGCAAACTGGACTTATTCAGTGGACCGCCATCAGAAAGCATCAATGTGGCTGCTCAAGGACATTCTGAGGTAATCAGTTTGCTGGCATACTATGCCAATATTTTAAAGACTTTCCATTCAAAGCCCTGTTTTATGTGCTGTCCTATTTCAAAACATCTAATGAGAGACATTGAGCAGCTCATAACTGCTACAAATCAGAATCTAGCCGATGTGAGTGTGTATCAGTTTCCCTCTACAACATGTTAAGTGTTTCGTGTAATTTTATAAGTACCAGCAACAAACTCTGCGTGATATATGAATGCTTGTATACTTTTGTGTATAATGTTGCAAGTACTAAGCAAAAATTGTAATTGTATTATCTATTTCCATATTAGAATAAAAATGTCTGTAAAACGGAAGGCATCTTCTCGTCAATCGAAACGCTCCTTCAAACCTTCAAGTCAGTTTAAAAAGGCGTTGCGAAAGTTAAACAGGATACATGATAATAAGAAGAAGTGTAAATTGATTCAAAATTCAAGTGATGATTTCATTCGCGATTTAGCTTTTGCAATACACAAATGTCTACCTATTTACAAGCCTCTATTGAATGCTGGCTCTTTGAATAGCATAAAAAAGTTTTCAAATCCAAGGAGTAGTGATAAGAAAAGGCGAAACTTAATTCAGCGCGGTGGTGGTGGGTTTCTAAGTATGTTAAATGATATTGGAAACAGTATTAATGGTGTAATCAATAGTCCGCTTGGAAGGATTGCAGCAACTGCTGCAATGTTAATATAACGTTAACGAATCATAAAGTGACACGTCATCACTTTGATTGATGAGTCATATATAGGTGTATATAAGGAAGACGCTTTAATGATATTTTATCACTTTCAAGTGACAATTCATTTGCGCTGGTTGAAAGCTCCGAATTAGTACTTGTTGAAACATGACTCAGAAAATGTATACAATCAGAGAGGAAAGTGACGCTTTTGAGCAAGATCTCTTGAAGCTTCGTCCGACACGAAAGGTGCAAGGGATTGGAAATACATTCTACTTTCAAACCTTGAATTATGGTGATGATGGCTTTTATCTTCAAGTTCCATTCTTCCACAGTAATGGCATGTCTACATCAGGGTATAGCAATATGAGACAAATGCGAGTGACTTTTCCAAAATGGCAACAGGTGATTCTTAAAACTATTGACTCTTTCGCGAAAGAATGTGTTGAGCTGCCTGAAAGTGCTCCCACTCATTGGAGAAAGGCATTAGAGGAAGGAGTTGGTTACAAGGAATTGCCGGAATTCGATACACTGTTTTTAAAACTATCGGATCATTTTCAAGCATTCGATCTCTTTACAAACGCGATGGAATGTGAGGATCTCAAACGGGGCCGCTATATGGGCTTAGTGCACGTTACCGGACTTTATATTGGCTCACATGGTTCGACTGGTAAAGTCGCATCTTTACAAATGAAGGTTCTTCAACTAGTCTATGAACCACTACCAATTGATAAATGCTTAATTAACATTGATAAGACTGCTTCAAGTGATGGGAAGGAAGAGAGCAAAAAGCGAGGGCGGAAATCTAAAGATGGAATCCTAAATTGAAGTTGAAGCGCCAAGATGCTGACTTGAAAACTTTCTATAATCCTAATTGTGATGAGGAAACACAAATGTTTTAATTTGTAAATGTAACTTGAAAGTTTCTATTCTGAATGTAAATAAACGTGATCTGGAACATGTGTCTGTTTTGTTGTTCTAAGCAAAATTAGCGGGATGATGAGTTTAATGTTAATGGAATTATAAGATGACAGATTTTCGTCTATTCACTGATCGCACAATGTGTGTCGCTGGACCAAGTCAGTCCGGTAAAACTACATTTGTAACTCAATTGCTACAATATAGAAATGAAATGTTTAACAAGGAAATTAAGAGAGTCAAATGGTATTATGGAATATTTCAACCACAACTACATTCTGCACTTCGCCAGAAAGGTTATGAGGTGAAGCAAGGGTTGCCATCAACTGAGGATATCAAAGCAGGTGACTTACTAGTATTAGATGATCTATTACGTGAAAGCAAATCTTCAAAGGATGTAACTGAAATGTTCATTCAAACTGCACATCATAGGGAAGCTTTTATTATCTACATCACCCAAAACATCTTCGATGGAGGGAAAGAGCAAAGAACTAGAAGTTTGAATACACATTATTTGGCAATATTTAAAAATCCAAGAGATAGCAGTCAGATACATCATCTCAGTAGACAGATATTACCTCAACAACCTAAAGTACTTTCAAAAATATATGAAGATGTAACAAAGAAACCACATGGCTATCTATTTATTGATCTAACCCAGGAATGTCCGGAACGACTTCGATTTCGAACAAATATCATACCTAATTCCGCTGAACCAATGACAGTTTTCTCGGTTCACAGTTAGTTTTAAGCAATGTACTTTGTTGCCTTATTATTTTCAAACATGTCGTATTCAAAGATGGTAGTCATTCCTCAAGAGGAGTATGTACAATTGACTACATTACAAAGTGCACAGGAAGTCAAAAATATAGATCAACCTATTACGAATCAACTTAAGGAACTAACACAAAAGGATATGGAAATTCAGAAGATTAAGGATCCCTATCGACGAATGCAGTTAGCAGCTGAAAACATTGATGAGAGGCGACAGATTCGTGACAAGTTGCGACGATTTATAACCTTGTCAACACCTCGACCATATCGTGTGCGCGCTGAGCGATTATTTGACTTCATTGATCCACATGTGAAGTTCAATGAGAGAGGGGAGATAATAGATGAAACAACTGGTGATGTTATTAGAAATAGTCACATAGATGACCTTCTACAATATGCTGTCAGAGATGTAAGGCGAAAACTAGGTGGACATATTTTCAGAAAATTTTATCTGATCAAAATGTACCTCACAATATTATTGGAGGACCGACTGTGAATGAGTTGGATAAGGGTCACTTACAAGATGGATCAAAAAGTAAAACACCCACGATGGCGGTCAAGCGAGAGCTTCATGATCCCGATGATCTGCAACCAAAAAGAGCTACTAGGCGCTCAATGCGTGTTGCGAAGGAGTATAGTAAATATTAAGCAAATATGAATTAAGCCTTGCCTCTCTCATATCATGTCGTTACAAAAATTTTGCTGTTGTTTGAAATCTGCGCTCGAAGGTAAAGGAGAAGAGGGCATAGAGGTTGATATCAATTGTGTTAGCAGTTGCTGTGCGAGTAATACGCGTGCAAATCAGAACAAAGACGATGAGTACAGCAGTGAAACTCAGAAAGATTTATTACGACTTAAATCACCCCGCAAGTTTCAGTCGTCCGGAGGTTCTAGCTCGTGCAGCAGGTGTGGGAATAGAGAAAGTCAAGAAGTGGTTAAGGAGTCAACCGACTTACACTCTTTACAAAAATGCGAGAAAGCGGTTTCCAACGAGAAAATTTGTTGTTAACAATATAGATAGTCAATGGCAAGCGGACTTGGCTGACATGCAACAGATATCACAGTACAATGATGGCTATAAATACATCTTAACCGTAATAGATATTTTATCTCGCTATGCTTGGGCACGTGCGCTGAAATCTAAACGAGGACCAGAAGTTGAAGCGGCTTTTCAGAGCATTTTCGATGAGGGGCGTGTTCCGCAAAGAATACAGACCGATCAAGGGAAGGAATTCGAAAACTCTCATGTTCGAAGTCTCCTTAAAAGTCATAATGTGGAATTGTTTAGTGTCAAAAGTGCTTATAAAGCTGCCATGGTTGAGAGGTTCAATCGCACACTGAAGACAAAAATATGGCGCTATTTCACTGCAAAAAATACACATGTTTGGGTAGGTGAGCTGCAGAAATTTGTTAAAAGAATTACAATGAAAGCTACCATCGAATCATTAAGATGAAACCAGTTGATGTTACCCCAGATAATGCGATGGATGTATGGCTTCGATTGTATGATAAGAAAGCGAAAAACATTTCCAATGAAAAGAAAATTAATGTTGGTGATAGAGTTCGGATTTCAAAGGTTAAGTCTACATTTGAGAAGGGTATCTACCTAATTGGACTGAAGAAGAGTTTTTTGTTTATGTAGATGAAGTAAATACAAAATTTAGACCCACCATGTATAAATTAATAGATTACCATGGCAATCCAATTGAAGGAAAATTTTACTCTTATGAATTGCAAGTAGTAACAGAAGTGAAGAGGTGTATATGATTGACAAAATAATTAGGAGGAAAGGTCATGGCAATCAAAGGAAATATCTAGTTAAATGGAAAGGATATCCTGATTCATTCAATAGCTGGATAACGCACCAGGATCTACAAAATGTGGAGGTGGGAGACACTCGTAACTTTTAAGCTAATATAGCATGTGATTTCTTCCATATATGAGTTTAACATGTCTACTAACTTCAACATCATTCTTCCAAGCAATAGCAACCCCAAGATATTCCCAAGTAACAAGCCATCTCTATACTATGTTGAATTCGCTAATCCAATTACTCTGCATGGACCCCATGCAGTTGCTCTAACTGAAATTACTTATTACAATGATATCAGTTTGCTAAAAAACAATTATTTTGAATTACATAAAGAAGAACGATGTCGAAAACGAAGGATGATTGTTTTCGCATATTTCACAATAGTCTACATGGTACATGGGCTTTTCATCATCTAACTTTACATCCTTTTTCAACATCTTTACGATTTGTCCAAAACATGATTAAAATTCAAAAGGCATTTGCAACGTCAACTTTTGATTCTAAGGTTCCCACAATGAGCTTGCAAGATACAGAAAAGGAAATCCGTAGAATGTTTGAACGAATAAATGATCTCTTCAAGCTGACTTTGAATAAATTCTACAAACCAGTCATAAAGGGGTCAACAAAATTGATGAAGGAAGGGAAGCATGTTCTTCTTGTATTAGGTAAGGATTTGAGTCATACTTTTGGGTATTCCAGAACAACTTTCTCTTCAAGGTATTGGTACAATGGACGTGGGTGGAATTCGGAGAGGAAAGTCACTGATTTTCTATGTA
>CAJQUW010001650.1:0-17322 GCA_907163375.1 Prostheceraeus crozeri | reverse complement strand
TAATCCTAATTATGTTGTCTCCCATTGTTCATAATTATCATGATCAAAAAAGTAATTGTGATAATGTCCAGAAAACTAAATCTCTCACAGGCCTTTATGCCAACTTTCTAAAATACCACAACAATTGATAGTATCAAAGAATCAGAGGCGTTCATGCGTTTGCTGGCTGTCGGTCTAACAAAATATTCTTGGATAGTTGTTAAATATCCCATGCATGTTAACTGAAGAAGAAACCGTCAATTCATAAAGTTCACTTCTTGTTTTTATTCTTTCCAGAAGTAATGGAGTTGGAAAATCTCGCTGCGCATAGTGCGAACTGCACTGATGTGCTGTACGAATTTTATTTCAAGTTGGCACTGAAGTTGTATTTGAAAATCATCAACTAACTATGTCTGAAGAGAATGACAGCGATTAAGTCAATAAAGACACTAACACCTTTGATTCCCCGAACTCACTCGCCTGACCAAGGAGTCGAACCGAAGTCCGCGGTGGAGACGAGCTCTCACCTTCTTCACTAGGCCACGCTGACGGTACAAAAGGAATGTGAGTGAAGACAGAAGTAATCTCCAAATGATATCGACAACTTATTGTCCTATTACTATTGACCGAATGCTACAAACATTCATGTTGTAGCGAGACAGCATATCAGCATGTCATTCGACTACGTCACGCTGTAGTTTTGACAACTGCAGATTGACATAACCTGTGACCTCGGTTATGCGGTATTTTATCAAGCCCCTTGTAGTGCTGCCGTTTACAACAGAGGTCACAACTACGGGTGCACCGGATTTGGAAAATTTAAATACGGCCGGATCCAACAAGTGAAAACGAATCTTTGAATGTAAATTCATTTTTCACTTTAAGTCTGCCAGTTAAGGACGATTAAATTGATATGCTGCAGATATGTTTCTATTGATTTTTTCTACTGATTTTTTTCTATTGATTGAAAATTTCTATTGATGTTTTTCTGCAATTTCTCATTTCGGATCATGAGTATTACAAAATCAACAGACTATTTTTGATGGCTTCCACATCATACCTTTTAGCTATCCATCCTGCACATTTCAAATTTTTCAATGAATTGAAAACTTATTCAGTGTGCTATCTAACAAGGCCTGTAAGGCGAATACATAAATCATGTTATTGTAACATCGAATTATTTCCAAAGCACGTCGAAAAAGTGATTTATTCTTATATTTTATTTTACATAAAGTCATTAGAAAGAAAATCATCATAAGAAAATCGTGGTAATTCTATCAGCAATAATCAAAGGGAGCATCCTTTTGAAAAACCGTCAGGCCTTCTGAGAGTGGAGCTCTGACATTAACAAAACTGAAGCTTTTCATAGCAAAGGAGTCCGTGAGAAATGAACTATGCGTTTTGAAATTAACGTTTCCCTTACTACTTCTTTCATATTGGGGTCTTCACTGGAATGCTGCTATGTAAAAAGGAGTAAAGGCCAATTATGATTTAGGATCGATTGGCTACGAGGGAGGTTCTCTAGCGAAGGTTGGTCACAAATCTTTTTTTACGGGGAAGGGAAATGTTAGTGTATTTCGAAGAAAAAGCTGATAAAGCTGATCGGAAGATGGAGTGCAAATCAACATGGATGTCTTGTATTTCCGCTTTTTGAAAATTTCATTCACTGTTTAGAAAACACAAGATTCCATTAGGCAAGACGATCTAAGACATTCCTTCTGCAGTTCATTTAAAAAATTTCGATTGACGCTGGGTCCGTCATTCCTACGTGGAAGTTTTTCTATATATCAAACTTAGTTAATAGATCTTTAGGAGTAATTGAACGACTGCTGTGCAACAAAAAATCGGAGGTTGAGTGAGGAGGTGCCCTGCTACGACTGATGCACTGTGTCGATGCAGCATCCCACAAACACAACACGGTAATAGGTCATTTGACAAGTCTGCGTCAATTTGTCTACATATTTCATCGAATGACACACTGAAAAATCTTAGACATTGATGCCATTTCATCATATTTTCCTTAAGGTATGCTACAGAAAGGCAAATGAGACCATGCACGCATGTTCTGTCATACCTTAACGAAAAATTACAAGCAAATCGGGCTACCTGAGAATAGTGACCACTAGATTAGGTATTTCCCTATACGCAATTTTGCAGTTAATTGGAATGCATCGATATCCACTTTTTACATTTCAATAACCACAATGTCTCTGCTTTCCGGAAGTGTCCTCATATGCATGTGCTTGGTTGGTTGATCTCGTAGTAGCTTCCAAATTATTCTTTCTTACCGCAATAGTCTAATGAAGCAACTATGTTTCACTCCACATACTCGCAGATTTATTTATAAAATCTATTTGAGATTTTATTCCCAAAATGTGCAAACATAAGACAAAACGAAACATTGTGTAAACCCTTTGTGACTGGATAATTTACATTACCAAGCCGTCGTATTGGTAATGTGTCTATAGGCAACTATTGATTCACCTGATGTACTGGTGATGCTAATGTTGTCAAAGGCATGAGACATTCCCAATGATTTCTCTTGGGAGACAGTCCGTCTCTGCGATACTGCACTTCATCGGGTCATCGGCCTTGTCCAAGGAGTCTGATATTAATCAAATGGCCATTTCCAAAAACGTGAGCGACATTTGTAAACATTCAGAAGACTACATATACTAGTCATAGCACGATGGCCATGAATAATTAAGACGATTGCTATTGAATATTAAGTGTCGGTTTTGTGACGCTTTTATGTCACTATTAGTCACTATTAACATAGGCCATTCCTCAAAGCCTCGTCATAAAACTGTCAATCAGAAAAACCATAGCCCTACTTAAAATTTTTCATAGTCTTGGTCAGGTGTGGTCGTGGAAGTTTGCATAGGTTGTTTATGTGTAAGGAATCAGTATAATGTGATGCTTAAAAATTATTTACTTTTCATTAATTTTAAGAAAGCATGGAGCTAACGCGCATCGTGAAATTTAACGACTTTCATGGGCATCGCTATGATGAACGGCATGAGATAATCTATCCGGTCACTATCCCCTAGCACGGAAAAAGCGTGGGAAAGAGAGTTGGTAATACTAAATCAAAACAAATTAATTGTTTCGACTGCACATAAACACTGGAGAGAATATACGTGTTGTGTTTTACTTTTATCAAACACATTATGCGAAAGAAGAACAGCAGTTGCAGAAGATAAGAAATTTTAACATCGTCTAACCCCACGCTTGGGAGGAGCATATAAACGTTAGCATCGTTACTAGAATGATCATGACGACGAAAGCTGATAACAAGAGGTTATGAATGATGCGTCATTCATGAGTGTCCTTTTCATCTTCAGATGGAAGAAATGAATCCGAAAACGAATATGTAAATTTCTAGTTTATTTTCAGTTGATTTTGTGACTTCATTAGGCATGCTCCTTATTAAATCCATCAATAGCATTCAGAAATGTTATGCTCCAGAAATGCTCCACTAATGTAGGACTGCAGCTGGTGAGTCTACCACTTAAATGGAAGACAAGAGCTTATCTGCCAACTCTCCGCATCATATACAACTCACTTCAACCCCTTTCCTGAATGTTTACGTCTCATGTGACATCTATTCTATTCTGAGTGTTACACCATTACACAAATTAAGTCCTCTTTCTGATGGAACTTTAGACAATTCTACTTAGAAAGTTGCTAGGCTTATATCAAACTCCAAAAAAAGAATATATTTAGGCAATTCTTCCTCATCCTCGCCTCCGACATAAACGACTGAAGCAGGCATTGCGATGTTTTTCACAGCCTGATAGGGAGATGGTCCTGGAAAAAGCACTGGCAGTTTCTTGCCGCCTTGCATAAAAGTTTCTTCAGGAGGACCCATATGTCATGTCACCCCAGTCTCTCCTAGAGAATATTTTGAAAATTAGACGCATGAGTGACTATCTCTTCTGAAAACAAGTTTGAAGTAGGCCTATTGGTTTGTGGTCATTTAAGAAAAATCACTACGTGAAGTCTTATTACACCACTTAGCTTGCCGTGAGCGACATCACGAGTCTCGTGAATGATACATCAATATTTTACTCACTGCCCCCTACATCGTAACTATGTATGTCATTGATTGTGCACCATCTATCATAATCAAACTAGATAGATGTACCGGCAACATGTAGGTAAATCAAGATCTCAGATATAGTTCACAGGCTAATGCTGGGCCCCTTTTTAATCAATGAAAAGTTATTTTTGCTATTGTAGTGGATAAAAATGCAAACCGGAAAAAATGTAGACACTGACGTAGCTGTAGCATAGGCGCATTTATGAAATTCAGGTGAAGAATAGCAACAAGCCCAAGATGCTTATTTCAATGATGGGGAGTTGCCTCTGACGATTGGCAATGACCATGTAGGCGACATACACACCATAATCAATTCTAAACATAGATAGGCTAAAGTTGCAAAAGCCCTCTGTATGATATATGCAGGTGTACATATCTATGATGAATTGAAACTCCATTTTACTTGTACATATAGGGATAGTTGTCATTTATCTATAACTACCATGTGTATTGATTATCTGTGCTACGCTGTTTTATCGACATGATTGAAAAATAGATAAAATTACAGGGCGCTCTGCAAACTTTCGATAAAATCTAAGTTAGCGCCAGAGAAGCTTCTCGCTTATCCCTAATAACTATTCGCATTAAGCCAAACTTATCATTGCAAAATGTATCGCCTTCAAAATTTTCCGCATACTAGCAGCAATGACATTGGCCAATGGTACCATCATATAAAAATAGAAATGACTCAGCATGATGGCAGTGATTTCATCAAGATGGAGCAATGCATACTGGCAAACGTGACAGATAGCAGCAACTAATTCAAGCCAATGAGGAGCGATGCACTAAAGCAATACTATTAAAGGCATATTCCTAGAATTCGTAGGTTCATTTACGATGTCAGATGACCTGTTCAGCGAATGGGAAGAATTCGTGTCTCAAATTTACACGTTGGATGGTGCAATTTTTTATTCTTCTGCTACGAATGCTTGGTTTAATTGTACAATAGAAGTTTGTCTATACCTACACATGTGACATGTCTTTTCACTGATAATCTCATCGTTTGGATCATAAGAAGCATATGAAGTGTCGGATGAATACCTAATATAAAGACACTTTGTATCGATCATTTTAGAAATGCTGTGAGCATCTTTGTTCAGGGGTGAGATCACCCCATGAACAAGGTAAAACGGAAAAATTCCGGAAATAACGAAAAAGATAACGATTGGATCATAAACAAATTTAGATTAGGAGTATCTGATAATACACAGGATTTCAATGTATTCCCAGTCTGTCTTAATAGGCCTGTTTATCTCAGTCAGAAAGATTGATTAATGAGCCAATATCAATTATCTATAGCGTAGAAGACGTCGCAAAAGTATAGCACAAAAGTCACTACTTTGATTCACATGAGTCGTCGTCTTATAATATGCGGCTAACTGTGATGTAGTTAGCCAATAGCTTTTGACGCGACTCAAGTTTCATGGCCATATAACTCGAGGGAGCAGATTGGCTCTCTTCTGTCAGCTTTACTATTCGATGGATCAGACTCTATTAGTGGATATCAATCGACGTCATGTTGAAGACAACAATAAGCAATGAATAAGGCAAAACAAACAACCAGGGATGAGGCATCGATTCAATGACAAGGTTGTAGTGCTGCAGATACAGACCAGTGTGACGTGAATCTCGTCATGCCATACACAGCATTGAACGATGGAAAATGAAGGAATGCCTCAGCCATCATTCACATGTAATTCATCCTCCACTGTTAACATAAATTTACATTTTGGGTTTAAAAATTGCCTCTACCCCCCCCCCCCCATCATCTACTACTAACGAATTTCGACCCAATAAATTTTGAGATTTAATTAGAAAATCCTCACATAATAAATAACATGTCTTTGAGTTTAGTTCAAGATTTATAGGACATAAAACAAGTAAATTATTATTCATTTCATACACGTGATGGCGCTATAGTTGGTTAAATAAATCAGGAGTAGAATATATTATTTAGACTTAAATAAACAATAATCAATCTCTTGATGTAAATACCAAAACCACCGTCTTGAATTTTGTACAGAAAGCCCTGAATTGTCATAATGTAAAGGGGGAGGCGCACATATTTCTTGATAATCGCGTGTACCAAAGCGTCCTAATTGCTATAAATAAATATAACAAAACTGATAAAAAAATAATCAAAATTTTAAAATATCAAACTAATTCGGTAAGGGCTACATGAGCTCAGTAACGCATTTGTGCATAATGATGAACCAGAATACTCAGAAAATCCGCTCACGTCGAAGAAAATTCAGGCACTTTTCAGGCATCCATCTGCACCAGCTTGAAGTTCACTATTCACATGAAATTTGCTTTTACCAAACAAGAATTCTACATTTTAAGAACGTGAGAGTCTCGAAATATACTCATTGACATTATTAATGAAACAAACTATCATTGGCTTGAATTGAAGTTTGTTTCATTTTTTCTCCTGGTATGATGCAATATTATCGCTTTCTATGTATTACCATTCAACACATTAGAGAATAGAGAAAGATCAATGGTGGTTCAAATTTCACATTTTTGATATCGATACAACTGCCACAATTGCTTTTACGAATTAGAACATAAACGTGAACTGAAATCCAGCTTTTGTAAAATAAAATGGCACACGAATCAGTTTTACTAGAGGTATGGCAATTGGAATGATTCGTTGTTGGTAAAAGTTGTGCGAGTGTTGCCGAAGAAGCTGCAACTATCGATAAGTCGTTGTTTGGGAGGTTGGTGGTGTCGATGGAAAGCAGAAAGAGATGTATAAAAAAGAAGAAGGGATCTGGTCGCGACTCAAGAAAGTCGGGCAGGAAGGACAAACGGCACGTCCAGTTTTTAGCTGCAGAGATGAATAGGACTTGTGTCAGTCCCCAAAGCTAGCCGTACAACTGAAAAGAGTGCCCACTGGAAAAGTTGCCTGAGTGTGATAGCCCATTCGCCTCATGGAATGAACCATCACTGGCAGAAAGTTCTTGTGGACCGACGAATTCAAGATTCACTCTGGATTTCAATGACGGTCGTGTCAGAGGAGCAATCGTCATTCCAGGTGAACGCTTTGGCCCCATATCCTGTAAGTAAAGAAAACACAACAGATATGGTGGTGGAAAGTAGTTATATCTGTGGGGTTGCATTTGGCATGGACGTAACCGAAACGACAGCAGTAAATCATCAAATTTGTGAAATCCATGCCCATCAATCGGATTACTGAATTTATTGGAGCTAGAGGGTACAGCGCGCTATTAAAGTTGAATCTGCTACTTGCGTTGTTTTTTCTGTGCTAGGCGACTTGGTGGAGATTGGACTAAGATTATCAAGGTATCTACATAAATTGTATATATATCAGTCAAAAAGAAAGAAGTTAAAGGAAGTAGATGTTTCAAAAATTTCGTCAATGATTTATATCATTAATTTCCTACTACATATGGAGTGGTGAAAACATTTAACAACCGAAATAAGGCAAAAGCAAAAAAAGACGTCACATAGACAAACTCCGTGTCATGATTACCACGTTGGGTTTGAACAATGTTAGTCGTGACAGAGATTGATACGGCATTCTGAAAATCCTAGTAATTTCCATTCAATATATGCATCTAGTTTGCCTGTCCTAGCAAAACAAAAAGATTTTTTGTAAATCAAGACTGATAAAAAGAACACCTTTCAACAAGGAGTCCGCATTTTTTTAGTTTAAAAAATCTGGTGATCCCGAGCCTAGGAATTCAATAGCCTTTCATGATGGAACCTTACGATTGAAGAACACAAATGCAGATCAAAAATTTACCGACTGTATAAGCCAATATTGGAAAGCAGCAAAGTTGATTTTCGCTCATCTATTGGCATTTCCTGCAGAGTGAAATGTGTACAGCCAGGAACACATGTGACGTAATTCCGACTTTGAAAACGCATTTGCAAAAGTTTAGCAGAAATGTTCCCATGATTAGTCCATTTTCAGCATATCAAATCACTCAAAATTAAATTTTTTATTTTTTTCGAATACTTGAACTTCCCAACTAGCCCCACTTGAGCGAAATCATGTGTCATCCATTCCTTTAAATGTCAGACATTATGCACTCACAATCCATATCATATTGCCAGATGCCTGTAGTAGAGAACGTGGTGGGCAATCCAGCACGCTCATTGCAATGTTTAAGCACGATAAAAAACTGGTGATTTCTACAAAAACCAGACAAATTCGAAAAATTCGACCTCAATCCTGGTGAAAGCCGCTAAGAGAAGTGCTTGTCCATGTCAACGTATACCTAACTATCAGATCCTCAACTCAACATTCACTGCTCCCTCAAAGCTGTTTGCCATCCGCAAACGTCTCGTTCGACCAAACATGTGACATTTTCTGAATTCTCTATGCGTTTTGGTCTTCCTATGCACCCTTCGATGTCCGTTGTCAATATAAACATCTTCACAATATCCACAGGTACCAGAACTTCCATGTCAAATTTCATTGTTGTATCGTGACCATTGCCATGCGCAAACGTCTCGTTGAACCAAAAATTGTGAACATTCTGAGTTCTCCTCTAAACTCTATGCGTTTGTCTCCTATGCACCCTTATATGACGCGTTTGTCAATATTAAGCAATCTTCACAAGAGTCACAGTTACCTCAATTGTCAAATTTTCATTGTTGTATCGTGACATTTGCCATGCGCAAAACGTCTCGTTTTTGTACCAAAAAAGTGAGCATTTTTGATTGTGATTCTCCTATAACTCTAAGCGTTTGTCTTCCATCGCACCCTTAGATGACGCGTTTATCAATGCTAAGCATCTTCACAATAGTCACGGTAACCCTCCATATCAAATGTCATTGTGAATCGTGACATTTGCTATGCGCAAACGTCTCGTTAGGTACCGAAAAATGTGACATTTTTCTGAATTTCTCCTATAAACTCTATGCGTTTGTCTTCTATTCAACCCCTTAGATGACAGCGTAGTCTATGCTAAGCATCTTCACAATAGTCCACAGTACTACTCCATGTCAAATTTCATTGTTGTATCGTGATATTTACCATGCCAAACTCTCGTTTGTAAAACCAAAAATGTGACATTTTCTGAATTCCTCCTCTAAACTCCTGCGTTTTTTTCTTCGCTATGCACCCTTAGATGACGCGTTTGTCAATAATCAAGCATCTTCACAAATAGTAACATGTACCTCCATGTCAAATTTCATTGTTGTATCGTGACCATTTGCCATGCGCAAAACGTCTCGTTTTGTACCAAAAATGTTTTTGAAAACCATATTTTTCTGAATTCTCCCTCTATAAACTCTATGCGTTTGTCTTACTATGCACCCTTATATGACGCGTTTGTCTATGCTAAGCATCTTCACAATAGTCACAGGTACCTCCATGTCAAATTTCATTGTTTGTATCGTGAACATTTGCCATGCGCAAAACGTCCTCGTTTGTACCAAAAATGTGGCCATTTTGTGAATATCTCCTCTAAACTCTATGCGTTTGTCTTTCTATGCGCCCCTTAGATGACGCGTTTGTCAATGCTAAGCATTCTATAACACAATAGTCCATAGGTTAACTCCAATGTCAAATTTTCATTGTTGTATCGTGATATTTGCCATTGCGGCAAAACGTTCTCGTTTGATTACCAAAAATGTGACATTTTCTGAATTCTCCTCTAAACCTCATGTGCGTTTGTCTTCCTATGTCACCCTTAGATGGGACGCGTTTGTCCAATGCTAAGCATCTTCACAATTAGTCACAGGTACCTCCATGTCAAATTTCATTGTTGTATCGTGACATTTGCCATGCGCCAAACAGTCTCGTTTGTACCAAAAATGTGGACATTTTGTAATTTCTCCTAATAAAACTCATATCGCGTTTGTCTTCCTCATTCACCCTTAGATGACGCGTTTGTCAATGCTAAGACATCTTCACAATAGTCCACAGGTACCTCCATGTCAAAATTTCATTGTTGTATCGTGACATTTGCCATGCGCAAACGTCCTTCGTTTGAACCAAATAATGTGACATTTTCTTATAATTCTCCTCTAAACTTCTTATGCGTTTGTCTTCCTATGCACCCTTAGATGAACGCGTTTATCAATGCTAAGCCATCTTCACAATAGTCCACAAGGTACCCTCCATATCATAATGTCATTGTTTTTTGTATCGTGGACATTAGCTATGCGCAAACGTCTCGTTTTGTATACAAAAAAAAAAATGTGACATTTTCTGAATTCTCCCTTATAAACCTCTACCTCTATGCGTTTGGTCTTCCTATTCACCCTTAGCATGAACGCGTTTGTCTATGGCTAAGCATCTTCACAATAGGTCCACAGGTACTTCCATTGTCAAATTTCTATTGTTGTATCGTGATATTTACCTATGCGCAAACTCCTCGTTGTGTACCAAATAAAAAATGTGACATTTTCTGAATTCTCCTCTAAACTCCATGCGTTTGTCTTCCATATGCCACCCTTAGAATGACGCGTTTGTACAATATTAAGCATCTTCACAATAAGTTAACAGGTTACCTATCCATGTCAAATTTCATTGTTGTAAATCGTGGACATTTGCTCATGCGGCAAACGTCTCTGTTTTGTGTACCAAAAATGTGACATTTTTGAATTCTCCCTCTAAACTCTATGCGTTTTGTCTTTCCTATGCACCCTTATATGGAACGCGTTTTGTCTATGCTAAGCATCTTCACAATAGTCACCAGGTACCACTCCATGTCAAATTTTCATTGTTGTAATCGTGACATTTGCCATGCGCAAACTGTCTCGTTTGTTACCAAAAATGTGGCATTTTGTGATATTCTCCTCTTAAACTCTATTGCGTTTGTCTTTCTATGCGCCCTTTAATGAGCGCCGTTTGGTCAATGCTAAGCATCTTCACAATAGTCATAGGTACCATCCATGTCAAATTCATTGTTGTATCGTGATATTTGCCATGCGCAAAACGTCTCGTTTCTACTAAAAATCTGACATTTTCTGAATTCTCCTGTAAACTCTGTGCGTTTGGCTTCATATGGATCACCCTTAGATGACGCGTTTGTCAATGCTAAGCATACTTCACATTTGCCACAGAGTACCTCCATGTCAAATTTCATTGTTGTATCGTGGACATTTTGCCATGCGCAAACGTCTCGTTTTGTACCAAAAATGTGACATTTTGTGAATTCCCTCCTATAAAAAATCTACATGCTCGTTTGTACTTTCCTATATCACCCCTTAGATGACGCGATTTGTCAATTGCTAAGCATCTTCACAATAGTCACAGGTACCACGATCCATGTCAAATTTCATTGTTGTATCGTGACATTTGCCAGCGCGCAAACGTCTCGTTTGAACCAAAAATGTGACATTTTACCATTAATTCTCCTCTAAAAACTCTATGCGTTTTGTCTTCCTATGGCACCCTTAGATGACGCCGTTTTGTCAATGCTAAGCATCTATCACAAATAGTCACAGGTACCTCCATGTCAAATTTCATTGTTGTTAAGTCGTGACCATTTGCCATGCGCAAACGTCCTCGTTTGAAACCAAAAAATGTGACATTTTTCTTAATTCTCCTCTTAATACTCCTATGCGTTTGTCTTCCTATGCATGCCCTATAGATGACGCCGTTTGGGCAATGCTAAGCATCTTCACAATAGTCCACAGGTACCATCCATGTCAAATTTCATTGTTGTTTCGTGACATTTGCCATGCGCAAACGTCCTCGTTTGTACCAAAATTTGGTGACATTTAGTAGGAATTCTCCTCTAAACTCTATGCGTTTGTCTTCCTATTCACACCTTGAGATGACGCGTTTGTCAATGCTTAAGCATTCTAAGCATGCTTCACAATAGTCATCAGGTACCTCCATGTCAAATTTCACTTGGTTGTATCGTGATATTTGCACATGCGCAAACGTCTCGTTTGTTACCAAAAATGTGACATTTTCTGAATTTCATCCTCTAAACTCTGTGCGTTTGTCTTCCTATGCACCCATAGATGAACGCGTTTGTCAATGCTAAGCATCTTCACAATAGTCACAAGTACCTCCCATGTCAAAATTTCATTGTTGTATCGTGACATTTGCCATACGCAAAACGTCTCGTTTGTACCAGAAATGTGACATTTTGTGAAGTCTCCTCTAAACCTCTATGCGGTTTGTCTTCCTATTGCACCTTTAGATGACGCGATTTTTTCATGACTTCATTGTGTATGTCAACGTATATCTTGTTAGGCGATGGTCTATGTCATTGACCACGTTGACTATAATGCAAATCGACATAAATCTTTTCCAAGTAAGTAATCGGAAGTACCTATCTAAAGCAGTTCAATTTAAAGTCGTTGTACAATAATTGTGTCGACAGTGATTTACACAATACAAGCATTGAGCTCGCAATCAAATCGTCCGAGGTCGCCAAAAAAATACGTGTTGTGAATTTTGTGTTGTCTTAAAAGGGCTTGCATGCATTTTTGTAACAGACCCGCAAACATAGCAATTGTCAAATTAATCCAAGCCCTGTAATTGCATACAAAAAATAAGTCAGTATCTAAATGATTGTTTACCTTCACGTCATCTAATCTTGATAAGTTTTAAAGATCATTTTACAAGTGCACAACTTTGTAACGCAATAAAAAAGGTCGAGACTACGGAAGTATCGTATCAACATTATCCTACTACAGTGAAGGTTACTTAATACGCTCTACATCCGCACTAAGTGGAGGAAGATAGATATCTGTCCAAAATCATGCCACCAAAAAACATTCTTCCTGCGCTGCCACTGAAAAAAAAGGTTGCATCAGAGAGTTTTTGTTGGTTATTTCGAATATTAACGAAAAAGCCAGTGGCTAAGCTAAGTGATGAGTTCGAAAAACTTCACAGTAAAATCATAAGCAGAAAGGTCACCCAGTACCAATGGGGATAATGTATAGACCAGATTATTCCAAATGTCGGGTCCGCTATCAAGCAAACCCCTCTGGGGCTTCTTCAAAGCGCGAAAAAGATTTTGCTTTCTGTTTACGGACCCGATAATACTGGGAAAACCCCCCCTAGATTGTGTCAATAAAATATCGCTCGCAGGTTACTTACCAAGTTAAATTTTTGCCAAGCCTATGTCATATACCTATACAAGGATAAGACCCAGCCTATCCCAAAACCTGGATGCAAGTCTTCTTACCTGCTGATCCGAGACACATAGGGCCTATGTATTTCTTGACAAAGTGCATTGCTAATCGACGACTCAATGAAAATATTTCAAGAATGCGAGATTGACTGGTAGCCTATCAAAAGTGCGATGACAATTTATATTACTAAGCCTATTGTATACTGAACATAATCAGAACGCATAGAAAATTAACCTTCATTAGGCCTGTACGTTTAATCATGCATTTTAGTCAGTCAAATATTCTTTTAGAGGCACACCACAGATTGTTCAGGTCTTTGTTGAATGGCTTGTAGCCCGTGAGCTATTCATAAGATTTGAATGGTTCAACGATAGAAGGGCGTATTTTTTTGTACTTTTTAATTAATCATCAAAATATTCTGATTTTCATCAACTAATTCATAAAGTTTTATAACTTTTTTACATGCAATATTTTCTTTGTAGTCAATTTTTCAGACTTCAAGTGTCAAACACTCAAGGCTGAAGTAGGAAGGAAAAAAGGGGGGTGCTAAATTGCCTTTTTAAGACATGATATTTTCAAAAAGCTATGTATTCTCAATGAATTGGAATTAATATTTTTGGAAATTTGTTATCGTCATGTATATGAATGTTAATTCAAATAAACACCAATTACAAGGGTAACTGGCGGAATTAGTTATGCATTGTGAAGGAGAGAAGCTGTGAATCAATTTGAATAATTAGGGAATGACGAATGCAAAGTCACCTTAGAAGTCAAATTAAACCAGATTAAAGAAACTTCTGCCATGGTTTAGTCCCGATGGTAATTGTCTTCAATATAGTGGTAGCAGTGTAGCATTATTGCTTCGCACCCGTCATTGCTTTCCTTTGAATCAGGAAATATCGAGACCTTGATTCTGCAGAATTATACCTGACGTTGTTGGAATCATCAGACACCACAACATATTTTGTATATATTTGACTGACGGTTGCCAATGTGCCCATTGTTTTCTACGTAAACTGATACAAAATATGCATGATATGATGGAAATACTTAAGCCCCTCACGGTCTTCGTCCTAGGCGTCGGCAGTTTTTCCTGTTTCTTTCTGTTGTTTATTTCTTGATTCAATTGGTGGGTTCATACGTGCTATTGTAATTAACGTGTATTTTGATACTATGGTTTTTTATCATAGGCTATTACGCTATCTATAGCGCAGTTCAAAATGTCGAAATGCAATTTGTTGCTGCAAACTTAGCATTTCGAAAATTGAAGGTCTGAAAAATTCGCTAAATAGAGCTTTTCAGAATTTCATGAATCAGATAAGATAATGAAGCGGTTTTCATCTTTGAAAATTCAGGAAATAAACTTTTTCTAATGATGGGGAATCATTGGATCCTTGGTAAGTAGTTCACTTGGCCTGCAGCTCATTGAAGGAATGGCAAATGCTTATATAATATATATTATTATATATTTAAATTCATATAAATTTTAAGAACACCGCTCACATAATTACTACCTTTTAAAAAATGAGTTTTCGGTAAGAGTCAAATATCATTCATTATCTAACATAAGATGGTGGCAAAATCATTTGGTTGATCCAATCACTTCTTGATTGTATATATCTTTGTTCATAAAGTGATCTGTACAATCAAGGAGTTCCTTGTGTTGATCTGAAGTTATAGTGCTCTCATCTTGGTTCACTCAAAATTAGATACATTACTACAGTTTATGATGAATGCATTGCATTCCAAATGCTATTCCAGTCGGTTTACCATCGACGGTAGTACAAAAGGTTTTTCAGTCGAATGGATATTTGATATTACCTATGGAGCTTTCATTGAAACAATACGAGGTCATCATTGGAACTGCACGAGGACTTTCCTTCTAATGTGACTATTTCCCCATATTTGTGAATTCTATTTTTGGAGGAAGCATGGTTCTTATGAAAGCATAGTAACAAATCATCATTGTTTTGAATTTTAAACATGCACTTTTTGAATTAATTGAAATTCGGAAATGTTATTTTCTGATAACTGATTGGAGCACAGAGTGGCCTCCAGTTGTAGAAGGCAATTGTATTTACTGGTAGATAATCTTCAAGGGGATAACTGGTGCCATATCGGCCGATTATTAGTTTGGTAATTTGGATAGTGTGTGCTTGCTCTCAATACTCTAAGGCTCTTTTACTCGTACAGCTCACATGCTCAACTAAGATCTTGTCCTAGTGAAGTTCTAGCTAAGATTTATGTAAAGACTGTACTATGCGCTAGATACATCCTTATTGCTAATAAATCAACAGAAAGAAAGAGAAGATTGTTATATAATGTGCTTGCTTTCCTCAGAGAAGCTCTTCTATCGATCAAAGCGGGTCGATTGGAATGAATAAAGTTAAAATTTACAGTGAGCAATTACCAATACATTTATTGATGTAGCTTGCAAATGTTTAAGAAATGTTTAGACTCCCTAGCGTGTTTGACTGGAAAGTTACGAGATTTTAGGAGTAAGTCCATATCTAAAATAGCCTTTGAAAACAAGGAGGTGAAATACATAAAAATCAATCGAAATAACTAAAATTCCCATCTCTTTGCTATGGAGAATCCTGTATAGGTGTTATCGTTTTAGATACTGTAGTAATAAACTATCCTCCTGGCTCGCCATAAATCATATGTGATATTCGGGCAAGCGCAATACAAATTTCTCAACAATGTAACTACATATTAGACAAGACAAAGAAGGATGCAGGATACCGTTATTACGGATGGGATAGATGTTCGGAAACTTATTGAAGAGAAACAAATCCCCTCAGAGGAATGTTGATTTCAATAGTCGGACCCCAAACCCACTCATATGGCAATTAATGATATTTACACATGCTACCGACAGCGTCTCGTAACAATTTTGGCTCGATGATCACATTCAATAATTTTGGAGGCCCGTAACTTGACTTGGAGGATTTGTAGTGTTTTAGATATTCTGGAAATATAGGTAGAAAGTTGACAGTCGAAACTTGACTGAAGTTGAACATGAATAGTTAACAGGTTAAATCTACAAATGTGAATTCTATTACGTGAAAATTTGATAGCTCGCCCACAGTCCTGGTGATTAAGGAAGTTTAATTGGGAACAAACATGTGATTTACACATGGGAAAGGTCCAAACCTATCCTAAAGTATATAAGTAGCTGATTTTCCAAATTGTAGATAACATGATTAATGGACATCGATGACAAGAGTTTTCTCAGTACCGATTGATATAACGAGAGAGGGTTTGATTGAGATGTATTAGATACGGTATTATCTAATATTTCTCAAAAAGTTTGTAAGGCAAATTTTAGTACTCACCTTGAAAACCATAGATTGCTGATATCTGGGTTGGAAGAAACGGCTTCACTGGGTAGCTAATTGACAGATATTTTGATGCCGCATAATGGTACTCAAGAAGCTAAAGATAGTTGGTGCGACGACGTAGTCGACATGGTCTCCAAGTTATGCTGGTCATTTTCATGCTCAAGCTATTTCATCGCAAGGACGTATCTATGTCCGCAAGTACGTACTGTCGCAAAGTGTGATGCAGATATTCTATTGAGAAGATGTAGAACTGCACTTAGCTACCACTCTGTGACTAGAGATACATAATAGACTGCGCCGCGAAATGTACACGCATTTTTCTGAGATCAACTCTTTGGATAATTGGAATAGTTTTATCTCTTGCAAAGACAGGTAATTTATCACATTTTACTTAACATAAGAGTATCACTTCAGATTGTTGTCAAGGAGTCGGCTACTTCCACAGACTACGAGTGGCGAACGAAAACTGTGATTTAACTATGAAAAAAACGATAGCAGTCGGACAACTACATATAAGCTCGATATAAGCTAGTCCTGACGAGGCGTGTCTTGATTCATCCCAATGAAGTATGGCTGTCTAGTTCATTAACAGTACAATGTCTTACTGTTATTAAATTATGCTACGTTATTCGTTGTGGCGACAGAGTAATTTTCAGATATTTCGTGTTACGGAAGCTCTCTAGAAGATATGCAATGCTTTGCTTTCTGGTCGACATGCATTGAATTTTTGACTGGCAAATGTCTCCTGAATAAGATCAATTCAATAGGAGTTACATTTATTGGATTACAAAACGCACTGCTCCAGAATCAACAAGCAAATAT